>JAGDQP010006337.1:28965-39647 GCA_022664845.1 Lepisma saccharinum | reverse complement strand
GAAGCGTGCTAAGTCTATCTATTATGAGGTCTATGGTTGGAGTTTGTTCATATAAAACTAATTACTTTGGAAAAAAGTAAATATTGCATTCGATAAGTCTCATTCTTTAGGTCGTATAAAATGGTATGATTCAAAAGGTGGTGATATTTGGTTTTATTTTCATTGAGGTACAAGAATAGCATCTATGGCATGTAAACAAATATACGTTTCCGTGCAGTTTCGGTTTAGTGTCGCACAAAATAAACACGACGCTGGAATTTTAAACACTGTCCTTCCTCATTTTTATTTATGATCCTCATGACAAAGAGCAATTCATGTATTTCTGTAGTATTTATACTTCACATCAACGTGCAAACCTGTGTCAAATAACTATCCCAAAGTTTTACTGCGGTTTTCCATTACAATGCCTCTATATACGGTTTCTCTTTACTACTTGCAATCTGTTACGTCATTCAAACCTATGAAACATGGAAATTTAACTGAATTTATTTTAAGGCCTCTAGGCAACTATGGCTCAGGTCGTATGGATTATGATGGGATGAATTGGTGGAATGAAGAAAGCGGGAGGAAACTGCAGAACCCCCAGAAAACCCACGCACATGGTGTTTGTCCACCACAAAGCCCACGTGGCATGAGCAGGGATTGATCCGACGACCCCTAAGAAACATATAAAGTTAGAAGTTTCATTATTTCCTTTATTTGCACTTTCGATCCCATTAAGAATGCAGCTTCTAGGCTGCAATTTTTCCTCCACAGTACTTTTAAATTACGTGCACTTCACTACATCATTTAAAGCTGTGAAACATATGGAACACAAAGTTTTAACAATTTATCAGTAAATATTACTTTAGCTTTCCAAGCTTGCCAGCTATTGAGTCATATGTACCACTCATTACCTTACAAATAATTCACACAGGCAATTCTAGAAACACATAACGACATCCAATAATCCAAAAGTGTTATGAAAAGGCATGTGTAAGTACTATTTCGTTAAATACGTACTCCGAGTTGTTCAGAGTATGCAAATATGGCGGTATGGGGAGGAATATTGAATGTCACTTCGTGTTATGAATGACACATACTATGCTACAGAAATGCAACGGGTTCAATGTCGAGTTTCCTTGGCGTACTGAAGTGCATATAATGAAATATCGGCAAGACGCATGTCCTTATTGATATAAGTAAGAAGTAAAAATGGAGGAATTGGTGGAACTTCAGGTTTAAAGTGAAGTGCAAATGGTACAACAAAGCAGTATTGCAGTTTAGCTACTTGTGGCATAGAGCATTGGAAACAGTTAATGAAAGACATTGACGTCAAGTAAGGCTGGGGATGAATCGAGTATATTTAAGATCGAGTGTAGTTGAGGTCGAATAGTTTTAACAGTAAGGTTGAGGTTGATGAACGGTACTTAGGTTGAGTGAGGTTAAGATTTATGATGCTAAGTTCGCGTGAGTTTGAGGTTGATGATAAATGTTATTCCGTGCATTCAGAGCAGTGAGCGGCTCAGTGAGAGTGATCTCCAGTGAGTGAGCGCTCACAGCGGATCCTTCGGATGCCTAATTTCGTTTATGCTAAATAAACAGTTGAATTTTATAAAGCGTATGGTTGAAGTTCCACGAACAACTGAATATCGCATAGCACAAAGAGTAGTAAATATGGAACGTCGGGAAGATGTCAGGCATATGTTACCGGTTTTTTTATCGACGACGGATTAAATATGAATGTGAAGCTGCAAGACGGATTAAATATGAATACCAAACTGAAGCTGCAAGTGTACCTCATGCTTTGTTGTTTTTTGGTAATATTTTTGATTAAACTCGTAGGTTATACTATATTCCTCTCCGCCGGAAGCCATATTGCAGTCGCACTAACCGCACTTCCGAGAGGTCAGGCTCACAAGTGAGCGCGAAAATCTCTGCTCACAAAAATGGCACCGGCTCACTATGAGCCGGAAGTGAGAAGTGGCATTCAAAGGACAAATTGAGTGATCCCTCAGTGAGTCCTCACCGCTCTGAATGCCACCATTGACGTAGAGTGAGCTTGAGGTTCATGATGAGTGAGGTAGAGAATGAGTGATGTTGAGATCTAGCGACGTTGAGTATGAATAGTTTTGAATTTGAGTGTGGTTGTAGTAGAAGATAAGCGATGTTAATGATGATTTTTTTTTTCAAATTACATCATAAAACGGTGCCAGAAGGTATTGTCACAGAACAAATAAATTCTTCGATCTCCTTAAGATTATAACCTTCACAATTTATCAATAACTCTTTGATCATTAACTTAATTTTTTTGTATTAGTATTCTTTATCCTATCAGGTAAAAGGTTATAAAATTTTAAACCCTGGGATTTGTACGACATTTTTGTTTTTGTCAATCTGTTTTTTAAGGTTATTAAATTGTTGCTATATCTTGTACTGTAAGAATGTACTACAGCACCGGTCAGAAATTCATCTTTGTGAGAATTGATGTAGATTAAACAGTGGTAAATAAACATGCATGGAACCGTCATTATTTTTAATTTTTTGAACATACCTCTACATGAATTTAAAAAAGGCAATCCTAATATTGCTCTTATTGCCTTCTTTTGCCATTAAAATACTAAATTAGACTCCACAGAACAACCCCAAAATAATATTCCATAATTCAACTGACTGTGAAATAAGGAATGATACGCCATGCATATATACTCCTGTGACAGACAGTAACGTAATTTTCGAATTAGATAAATACTTTTGGACAATTTACTAATAAGATACTCAATATGAATTTTCCAATTTAAAGAGCAATCTATATACATTCCTAGATATTTTATGTTATTAGATTTATTTTTTTGCAATTATGTCTCTCTTTAAGGAGAAATAAATACTTTCGGTTTTATCAATATTAATCGTCATGTCATTTTCATAGAACCATTTTGATCATTATATTTAATTCATCATGTTTAGAAGCTACCAATGTATCTAGATTATCATTACCCATTAACAAGGTTGTCGTCTGCATACAATACTGGTGATACTGACATCACTTTAGGAAGATCATTTAAGAAAATAACAAATAATATAGGGCCGAATATGGAGCCCTTAGGAACACCTCTATTAAGAGTCTTGTACCCAGATAATCTACCGTTAACCATTACCGCCTGTCTACGATTCAATAAATATGTACGTATAATATTTAAACTCAATCCTCTTATTCCATAATTTCTCTACTAGTAAAAGGTGAGGAACAGAATCAAAAGCTTTACTTAAATCCAGTAAAGTGACAGACGTTATCTTTTTCTCTTCGAAATTTTTTATTATTTCCCCCACAATCTTTTCGATTGCATCTATTGTACCATATCCAGGGCGAAAACCGTATTGACAAGGATATATGATTTTGTTCAAATTCAAAAATTCATTCAACTGGTCCACAATGATCATTTCGAATATCTTTGAAACAATGGGGACTAAAGAAAATAGTCTATAATTAGCCGGCAATGATTTATCACCTTTTTTATATATGGGTATGACAACAGAACGTTTAAGAATTTCAGGAAATATACCATGCAATCTCGATCTATTCATCAAAATAACCAAATACGGAACAATTATGTCCACTATATGTTTTATTAGATAAGTAGACATACCAAATGCATTGAGGTCGAGGGAGGTTGAGGTCGAGGAGATTGATATTGAGGTCGAGGGAGATTGAGATAAAGCAAAAGTTATTGAGGAAGACCAAAGATGAGGTTGATACTGAGTGATGTTGATGATGAATGATGCTGTCAAATGACGTTGGAATGAGTGTTTGAGGATGAGTGAGGTTCAGTTCGGGTTAGGTTAAGATTAAGTTGGTTTGAGGATAATAAACGATATTAGGGTTGATCCATGTTGAGATAGCGTTGATAATGAATATGATGCTGAGATCGAGTAAGGTTAAGGATATATGTTATTTCAGTACAGTGAGAGAGGTTGATGAGAAAACACAGATTACATTACAATCATCACTAGCGCAATGTTATCATTGGAATACCCCAAATGCTTTTATAAATTATTGATATAATCCTTTACTGAAACACTTTAGTGAGTACGAACTGATATATCTTGAAGGTATCATTGTATAAAACGTTTCATGGGACATAACAGAGGAAAGCTCATATTATGAATCATCTAACAACACTCATCTGTACGTGATTTAAATAAGGTTATTTCAATGTTTTCTAAAAGTAGAGAATTTGGGTGTGAATTTGGGAAATGGAAACACCTGTTCGTTTAAGATTTATCACTATTACTTATTAGAAAAAAATCAAAGACTTATTTGTCTCTTCGCACCGGAGAATTCAAACACAAGGGCACAACACACGTTCTGAATGTTATATAACAGGAAGTCGTTAAACAAAGATTAATACACATAGTTTCAAAGAGAAGTATTTCAGAGACGTGACTATATGGAAATTTAGTTTTGAAAAACAAGTAATAAGTACCATGTTCAAATATGGATACGTGATAAAGAGAAAAACAAGGTTAATTCCGATTTTCCTCATTCCATTTTTGATGCAAACATCATACTTATTTTCCTTTCCTAATTTCGGAATAAGAACGTCACGTGTAGACGATGAGAAAGCACCTGACAGTCTTAAAAAACCGATAGAATAAAACAACATCCTTTCTTTTTTCTGGACCTTAGTCTTCGGCTGAATTTACGAATAGCAACAGTAGTTACCACAAGATCCTAAGTCAAAAGTGTTCAAAGACTGTTATTTCTACGATTGGGCTTACCCTGAATTTGACATTTGTTATATCTTTGAAAGAAGATCATGGGCAATAGAGCAGTTGGAAGACTTGCTAATAACAACGAGCGACAAGCCTCAATACTTCTCCGACGGATATCTAGTATGAAAGGCCAATGTTCTCAACCGTTAATACTGCTTAAACACTTTCAGTTCATAATTTGAAATTAGGGGAATTAAGACCTCTTGTTGAATATGCTTAATTTTGATGTAATCTATGCTATGGGTATTGTGGATTTATGTAAATTGGATTGTTTGTATTTTATGCACTAGTAGTATTCCATGTTCATACAACTGTCCGGGTTTAGATGATTCAGACAGTATTCTTCTCGTATATCCCGATATCCCCAAATCGAATACCAAATAAGTGTTCACATAAATTCCCTTAGTTTTTTTGTACATGTTCTACGTGTTATTCCTCATATTTGTTTTCAGAGTATTAGCTAGCTAATCCCTCTCGCGACCTCGCTTATGCTGCGCCACCCAAAATTTCCAATAAGAGAAAAATCAGCAATGGTACTACACTAGGAAACCACCCAGCCCCCATAGTCCAAACGGTAACGTTGAGAAATTCGGATATGCAAAATGGGTATATATGCGAGTTCGTCCCCTGTGACCAACTATCCTGACTATGGTTCTCGGGCTTTCCCCTCTCTTTCACCAGACAAATGCCGGGCTGGTACCTTAATCAAGTCCGTGGCTGATTCCATTCCTTACCTACACCCTCCCGGGCTGAGCCATAAATAAATTCAAATTTACTAGGAAACCATAAGGTATGTTAAATTTTTAATTTGGGAACTTAAATTGTATGTAAAATAGCACTGCAAAAACATATAGAATCAAAGTGTCAAGCAACTCTGCGATCTGCGAATTGGTTTCAAAGATAACAGACCTAGCCGGCGCATTTTTCACTCCAACCTGTCTTTCTTTTCGTTTTGTGGCTCTTCTTGTCAGCAACTATCCAGATTGTGCAAGTGTCCGACGACGTCTCAGTGACGTCCTAAAGTGCCGAGTTATATCCCGGAAGACTCAGGAGGTACATAACGCGTCTGTTGGACGTCCTGCTGGGATATTCCAAAATCATCCCAATGAGACGTCCCAGGAACGTCCTAAACTATCGAATCGTATTCCGAAATATGCAGGAGATCCCTCCTTGGATGTCCTACTGGTATATCCCAAAATCATCCGATGGGACGTCCGTTGGATGTCTGATCAAGAAATGTCGATATTTATTTAAGGACATTTTGCTGACAATCATAGTACGAAACTAAAAAAACAACAACCCACCATCCTCATTGGTGTTTCATCCGGATCTTCTCAGCCTCTAGCAGTAAATTCCGAGAAAGTGCCTTCACATACAGCCAGAGGTAGCCTCCGCTCCCTTACTACATTTTTATTCTCATTCCTATCAGAGCCTGAGCAAGATGTGCCAATGTCATTAAAAATTAAATGTTTTGTACGCCATAATGCGGCTCAACTATCGATAGTTTTAACATTACGAATTAAAATGCGCAACTGTTTCGTTATAAAATTTGGACAGGCAATGAATAGGTACCCTGGTTCGAACCCTGTGACCGACTAACTTGACTGAGATTTTTCGGGATTTTCCACAGTTTCACCATGTAAATGCCGGTACCTTTAGTAAGGGCCTTCCCCCATCCCTTGCCTACCTCATCCAGGCATGAGCCAAAAATAGCTAAAGGACATTAATAAATTCAAATTCACTACGAAACTTTAAAAAATGGAACTAAAAATGTTATACAAAGATCTCCGCAAGGAACGTTTAGAAAAAAAAGTGTCATACAACTCTACGAATTGGTTCTGAAAATAAGAAGTGTAGCCCATTTCTCTCTCCAACCTACCCCCATTAGATCATTTCACGCCCAAATATAAACTGAAGTGCCAAAAGATAGCGGGAGGGAAGTTATTGACGGCACGGAACATCGCGCAAAGCAATTGCAATGTGTTCATTTGGACTTTTGGGAATTATCGGCGGGATGATAGTTGGTGCTAGACGAATGGGGCATGAGATTTCCGAAGTCGTCCTGACACTGAAAATTACTCGCTCCACAGTGTCAAGGGTGGACCATGAGTACTGCATTGGAGATATTACGACCCATCAGGGACAACTCAGTGGCCGGCTAGCTGCCAACAGGTGATGAATGACCACGACCGGCGGCGTCTGGGCAAAAAAACATGCAACAGTGCGTGATCTGGCAGCAGGAATCAATGCATGACGTCTCAGGAACGTGTCTTAGACTAGGTGCAGCGCAATTTGGTCTCCTTGAGGTATCACAGCCACTATTCGCCGCCCAATATTGGCGGCGACTCACGTGTGCTCGGGAAAACGTGTATTGTGCCTTAGAAGACTGGCAACGTGTAGCGTGATCTGATGAGTCACGTTTCCAGTTAGTATGCGCGGATGATAGGATCCGGGTGTGGCGAAGACTCCATGATACCATGGTCCCGATGACAATTAAGCACTGTGCAAGCTGGTGGTGTCTGCGTCATGTGTGGGGCGTGTTTTCCTGGCAAAGTTGGGTCTCTGGTCCACTTGAACTGGACATTGACAGGTCAGCACTATGTTCATCTGCTTGGTGATCATTAGGATTAGGAATTTGATGACCTATAAATTGATGATAAATGCCCTTAAAAAGATGCATTTATGACCAAAAAATTGGCAAAAAATGACTTTAAAAATAATTCATGGCGCGTGATTTAACCTATAAGAGAAAATTAATTTGTTCGGGACGGGCGTAAGCCATAGTGTTGTTACCGCCCATAAAATTTATCTTATCTTTATCTTTAGAAGAAATGTGTATTCATTGCTTCATGTCTCCTAAACTGTCAGACTATAGCAGTAAAAGTAGAAAAAATAACAGTATTAACTTTAATAGTTTTTACTTACTAAGAAAAAATAGCAATAACTGTTTTAATTTTAAACTGAAATTTTATCTCGAGAAGCAGATGAAAACAGAAAAATATGATTCTTTACTCATGTTAATTCTTTCTCGTTAATGCTCCATGTACAAATTAAGGCTCGTAAATAAGTAGCGTACAACAACTGCTCAGGAACGAAGAAAATGATCAAAACTGACCAAAAAATAACTTATAATTCCAAAAAATGACATATACAACCCTATCGAGCACATGTGGGATATAATTGAACAGGCTATTCGTGCCCAGGATCCTTCACCTGAAATAACCACCAAAGTTTGGACGGCAATCGAGACTGAATGACTGCACATCTCTCCAGTTGACTACCAGTGACTTGTCGCGTCCCTGCCACGACGAGTTACTGCACTTCCCCTTGCTCGAGGGGGTCCTACACGTTATTTTGTAGGTACCCCATGACTTTTGGCATTTCAGTGTATACAGCTCTGTTAACAGTCTGTTGAAGTTATCTAGCCTATATCACTCGGAAAGGCTTGAGCAGGTAGCGAGAGGGATAGGAGGAACTGGCTTTGTAACCTAATGGAAAGTATATCTTATCAGTGTGCTAGTGGATTTTGGTTCGAAACCCGGCCACCACAACTTTGTTAAGGAACATTACATTTTCTTCCTCTCTACTTTCGAGCAATACTCTACTTCAGTGAAATAGATTAGAAAATTATATTTACATTCTCTTTGCAGGCAATTGGTTATACAATTCATAGATGTAGGAGAGAAAATCAAGTACAAACGCCAAACATGACCTTACGATATACTCATTTTCTATAGTTGTGTATTTTCAGCCTGGAAAAATATATATATACGGTCAGGGTCTTCCACAAAAAATGGCGCGGTTTCAGCAATGTCATATTTAAGATAGCTATAAAAGAAATGGAATGACATTAGAATTTCAATTTCAGATATTTTGGACCCATTGGGTTTTCCCTGTGTCCTTCAATACATGGGGTTGTATTATATTTCGTTTCTAGGCGTTTCTTGTGGTGCTCTTACGCACTTATCAGTTCCTTAATCAGAAAGTAGCATATCTTATAGTCCTCTCTTTAACTGGGGGTTCGACAGTGGTTCTCTGCCAACGCAGACCATAATTCCAAAAGTATTGTAATGTTGTGAATTACCAGCCGGGATAAGATGGGAAAGAATAATCGACGAAGCAGCCTTCATAGTTCGAACACAAAATCCAATCCGTGATCCTCGTGTCGAATTCAAGCCCATATACGCATGGCTTTTTCTACACAAACAGCCTTCGTGACATAAAAGGAATAGTAAAATATTCTTCAATGTCAACATGGATCGATAGAGTGACGAGCAACAAATTGGAAGGTCCAAGGTTCAAATCCGGCTGCAGACAGATTAAAAATTTACAAACAACTTAATACATCAACATGAAGGCACTGAACAAATTCCTACTAATTATGTATACTAATACGCAACAATTTTTCGTTCTCGGTTTTCGCCCACCGAAACTGCACTCATGGGGATTTTCCCGTAGACATCCCCAATAATGCCTTGCAGGCATTCCCTGGACAATGATGGAATATCCAATGGAGATCCTAATCATGATACGGGAAACTCAGTTTCGCGACCAACGCGAACATTTTGACGTTCTAGGAAAGACTCATGGGATGTCCCTTGGACATCTGAATATCCGGGGAAAGCCGTTTCTTGAACGTCCTTGTACTATCTTGGTTCCAGGTAGCTTTTCTAGAGAACAATTTCAAGGGTACAGAGGAAGAACAAACACGGTCCAAAATACAAGCTTTCTAGGTGTGGTGTGGTCACGTGTTGAAATCCAGCAGAGATCCATTGAACGCAGTAGTTCGGAACCCACTTTACCAAAAGATGTAGGCCCGTCCTTATAACCTCACCAGCTTGTTTAGGTCGTTTATAACAATTCATTCACAAGCTTTCCAGGGTAATGTAAAGTTATTTCGCAACATCCTTTTTCTTTGCCCTTTAGACTACTCGATTTCTTGACACTTGCTTTTTCCGCTTTGCGACCTGCAATATTTCAGAGTTAAAACAGGTAAATTAGTCAGGTTTTAGGCCATGCCATTTATATCTGGGTCACCAGAAGTAACCCGATTTCAGCTCAAGCATGTTTAAGAAAGCTATGAAAGGAATGGAATGATACCATGATCTTAATTTCAGATATTTTGGAATTTTCCTTGTACCCTTCAATACGTACGATTGTGTGATACTTCGTTGCTAGACGTTTCTTGCGGTGGTCTTTCGAACCCACTTATGAGTTCCTTAATCATAAAATAGAATACATTATAGTTCCCTGGTTAGCTGGGGGTTACAAAGGTCCCCTGCCAACGCAGACTATAACCCCGAAAGCAATGCCACGTTACCACACTGCCATGTGTCAGCAATATTGTCAATTACCAGACGGGACAGGATGAAAGAGCAAAATCGACGGAACAGCCTTCATAGCTCTAAAATAAGAGCCAATGCGTGATATCAGTATCGAATTAAACCTTTTACTTCAGAAACAGTCTTCGTAACATGAAAGAAATAGTGTAATACAAGTCACTATTAGCATGAATACATAGCACAGTGGTTAGAGTCACGAGCTACAAAAGACGAATGACAAATCCCAGGAACGAACCCCACCACAGACTTTTGGAGAATATACAAACACTATAAAACATCTTCATGAAAGCAATGAACAAATTTCAACTAAATATTATCTTTATGTATACTAATAGACAGAAACCATTGTTCATTTTCTACTGGCCCTACGGAACTTTCCTCATGGGGATTGTCCCCAATATGTCCTGCAGGCATCCTCTGGGCACAGATGGGATACCCTCTGGATATCCGTGAGATTTAGAGTGTCTTATAACGTCCTCTTTGAAATCTCATATAAGACCCATCATGTCCGGGCTTCCCATGAAATCCAATTTTCGGGACCAAGATTGACATTTGAACGTCCCGTGGATGTCCTAGAGGAGAACAATG
>JAGDQP010006337.1:10352-23965 GCA_022664845.1 Lepisma saccharinum | reverse complement strand
GCTTTTGTACAACGTTTTATTTCACTGCCCGCGAACAGCTAATGCCTGTGCTATATGAAGATACGTGTCTTCTATCATAGCGTGTGACCAGCATGCCACAGGCAGCGAAGCTCTTTAACGTTCTTGAGTGCAACAAATACGGCCGTGATCACGAGTCACCTGTCAACCTACTCAAGACTACTGAAACAAGACACATTGAGGACTGTCTCTCCCTGGCCTGCTCGAATCTCAGTCACCTGTCGTCTGCTGCTACTTCAGTTCGCTATAGAGTGTAAGGTGATCGAAAGCAATTAGCCATTTTGGAGCTAATAGAAGCGTTTACAGTACTTTTGAATGTTGAAGAATATAGCGTGTTTTACATATTTTTCCCCCTCATTTTTCACATTAGAACCTGCATGTTACAGAAGGAAATAAATAGCTTATATTTTGGTGATGAAAGTCAAAATCAAATTAAAGCTTATTAGCAGCGAATACAAAAGTAATTAAATTTATTTATTAAAAAATGGGAAAACAGTGTCTATTCTGTCTATCCCGAGAATTTGCTACTGGGTACAAGTATATTGTATATTGTAGCCGAGTCATTTTAGCCTAAAATGATGTGGTCAGTAAAAAAAACAAAAAAAAAAAAAAAAACTTTATAAGCATGAGACTTTCAGTACATAAACATTTAGTTGTAGTGGAAAACATACTAAAAAAAAAAAGCCCCAAATCAAGCCTGAGCTACTCCTGGAAAATGATGCCCAAAATTTAGGTTTTTTTTTTCCTTAAATTTTCGCGAAAACTAAGCGTCACATCGAAAAGTTTTAAATAGGTTTATTCAGCATAAAATTAATATCTTTTTTTCCTAAATTCTTTTTTGTTATTTAACCAATTCCGTTTCCTCACACTAAAGCTCTGTTCAAGTTTCCAAAATTTTCTGCTCAGAAAACTGAGCACTTTTGTGTTAGACAGTGAAAAGGTGTTAAGAAATTAAATATTTCCAGAGGATATCATGACTTCAAAAACGACAGCGTCAGATATTTTAGCAGTCTACAAAGAAGCATAAGAAACTAGTACCACAACCAAACTATGGGGAAAATATATGAAAATGCTTATCCCCATTATGGTGTTTATTACAGCTGAAAGGCCAGGAGTCTTTACACTCCATCTGAATACAGTAATCGGTATGATACCTTTTAACATGCTGCAGGTTATAGCTTGTATGCGAAAGGTTCTCATCTCAATTTCCAAAAAGCTTTGTAGATGAAAAAATATATTAAATTGAGTATATGGACAGTTCCATAAACATATACTGTAATTATCAGCTTGCACAAATGTTTAATAAATATTTCGCTATTATTCTCAAACAGATTAAAACTTAAGTGAAGTTTACTTGCAATTTTATGATACGACTATTCAATTCTTAGGGCCTACATTGTGTCCTAAAATTATCATTTACGTTATTTCCTTACAGAAAAATTGTGTAATTATTTTTAGGAAAAAAACTTTAGCGAGCAGTTTATGTTGTAGATATTAATTTCTAGCTTAAATATATGCGAAACGAAAATATAATTTTATGACAATCGGTTTAACTTTTGTGTCATTTTGTGGCTTCTGGGTCGATGAAATGAATGGTCTTAACAATAAAGATTTGTGATTTTATGCTGAACGAAACAGTTTACATTTTTGAAGTGCTACATAGTTTTTGTGAAAACAGGAAATAGATGAATATCGGCCGCCATTTACCAAGATGACAGCGGTAGCACAACTTTCAATTTTAGAGCCTTTTCATACGTTACTTGGGTGACGAAATACTTTCTATTAACTGATCTAAATATTTTGGATTCTAAAAAAGTTATGTTCGTCTGATGTCATTTTGTGGCTTTAGGATTGGTCAAATGAGAAAAAAATATATAATTACAATAAAGATTCATAATTTTATGCTGGACAAACTTCATTTAAAACTTTTTCAATGTGATGCTTAGTTTCCGCTAAAGTGGAAAAAAACGAGATTTTGGCCATTTTTTGGTTGAAAAGGCGGACATTAAACGGATTTATCAACTTTTAAAACACGTATGTGCTACTCGGGTAAACTCGATTTTTAAACGAAATTAGTGTTACCAAAATTTAAACGCGTTTTACTCAAAAACTTTATTTTCGTCATAAGGTCGGTTTCGGGCAGAGTCACACATATATATTTATGATGAAATAAGGAAGAGGAAAGATAACTTACAATTTATAAGGCATGGGCAAGCGTATGTGAACTTCACACAATAGAGAAATTGCAACGTTCCGGCGAAGACGTGTTCACCTAATAGAAGAAGAGACGGACAAAGACTGGTGCTAGGGAGCGGCTATGTTTCCAACCATATATATTGAATCATAAAATGAATTAATTCTACTTAATGAAACTCTAATAATTACAGCCTCGATAATGGTAGTTGTACTAATTCTATGTTTTAAGAACACGAGGAACGTAACAACTTGATCGAAAATGCTGGTAGGCCATTGACTGCACTTTCTTCCGAATATCATGCATTTAATTGTTTGTTAGTTAATCGTGTTCTGAGAAATGACGCATTTTAAAATATTGACTAGAGAGCTCTGTTTTCATGATCATGGTCTACAGGATGGACCAAAAGTAGTGCATCGTAGAGATAAAAATATATTCACAATATGTTTTCAATGTGATTGCCTCCAATATTAAAACATAACTGTAGACAAGTTAATGTTCACCTGTAACAAGTAATCAAACCTGCAACGTTTTTCATCTGCAACAAGAAATATAACAGTTAGAAATATAAAATATCAACAACAACAAGAAATATCAAATTCCTATGGTGCAGGACTTTTGGCTCACACTGTATTTATGTATCATCTTGTAAGACCACTGAATAATAACAATTGTTGAAATAATAATTTTATTGAAATTAACTGCATACAATTTATTTCACAAAGTGTCTATTTAAACTTATGATATGTTATTCCATAAAGAGATCCGCTTATTTTATGTATAACAGGAATGACGGTACACATAAAATTAAAACAAAATCGTTTGTTCTTGTCTCGTGGTTATTATAAAGAAACATTTGTTTCCTGTTTATAATATACGTTGTAATTTTGTATATTCTTTTCAGTGCCCAGTATATTTAAAAAAGAACGAGCAATTAAAAATACTGGGCTAGCCGCACAATAAAGCATTGTTATTTAAGAAAAGTAGTGTCGCACTTATGAAATTGAAGTTCGAGTAAGCTAAATAAACGTTCGCCTCCGTGCAGTGTCCATTTTCATCACTTAATAACTTCTGTCCCACCTTACGATTTTTCCTCTGGTTTATGCAGCTGTGCAGTAGTTTCTGAAAAAAAGAGACAGAAAGTGTAATTAGTGTATTAAAAATATTATTATTACACTATGATAATAAATTAGTGTATTATTAACATTGCATATTATTGTACTGTACAAAACATTTATTCTTGGTTGTACATGAGTTTATTCGAAAGGAAATTAAAGTGACGTAAAGCAAATATTATATTTTGGACGGACCATTTTAGTAGCTTTTGACTTCGACTCGTCTCGATTATGTAATTACAATGTTTGTTAAAATTCACAAACTTCATACCCCAGGCTGAAATCGAACCCGCGACCTCGGATGGGCTGACTTAACGCTCGGACCACACGACTTCCTCGGTCGGTATTCAGGTATTATGAGAAGAGGCACATATATGTATGCGCCTGACATTTCTTCTGAAAATAGGCTTATGATATTCAATTACCTTCAACATGCTGTTGCTTTAATAACATGCTATTTGAATCTGCTGGAATATGTTCAGATACGACTTGTTTCGCCAGAACTTTTGCACAGAGTTTCAGGGATTAAATGTTATGTCCAAGTTAGACTTATGTGTCGGCTATATTGGACTATGAGTGTCTACTTTGAAACGGGAATTTTCCCTTGGATTTCATAACGTCAGAGGTGAAAACTTCATGACAAGACCCCGAGACCGTTGGAAAAGATTTTATGCTAGACTTTGTTACTTCCAGAGGAAAATTCTCACAAGGAAATGAAGTTTGAATTTATTTAGGACCTTTAAGCATCTAAGCCCAGGCCTGGAAAGGCTATGGTAAAGTATGCGTAAAGAAGTCGACCAGGGCCTAAGCTAAAGGTATCATCCTAGCATTTGCCTGGTGTGACAGAAAACCGCCATTAAGGATTATCAACCGCTGGTATCGAACTCAGGCCAGAAACAAATACAATTGCATAACCATCAGGGACTACAGTGGGATTACATTGCGCGATGCCTAGTCAAAATTTTATTAGGTATCTGAAAACTGATATCTTAGGCACTGTATTGGAATTCAGAATTTCCACAAATTGCAAGTATTTATCTGTCTTATTTTCAAACTTAAACAAAAATCTGGTAAGAGAAATTTACGACGCTCTTACTTTGATAGGGAATTAATACAACGGCATTTTTACAACACTCTGCAAAACATATTTTTTTTTACTATTAGCAAATACTTAAAAAAAACACAATTGTAATTGTGTGGCTATAGACTCCCCATGAAACTAAAATATTTAGACTCTACAGAACATTTACTGACTGATTGTGGAGTTACTACTAATTTTACTTTCATTAAATCTTACATTTGTATAAAAAATAACAACTTCTACAGTAACTCACAATTCTTAAAATTCGTATACGATGTTCATGGTGTGTAATTTATCTCTGTTCATAAACAACAACAATTACGATAAGATATTAAGCACATCTGAGCTCAGAAATAATTGAAGAGATGAGCTGAAGAACGACTTAATCCGAGTTACATTGCCTTTCTTTCCGTTTCCGGTTTTGACCTCGAGGTACAGTGCAAACAAATAACAATAAAGTGCAGGAGAACGAAAGAAAGAAACGCTGTCGCGCAAGCCGTTATTCCGTACAACTGCTAATAATCCATAGTCGTCGTGTGTTGCCAAATCAGATGATGTATTGTACTACCGGCGTTTTAGTGAGAATGTAATTTGACTTTCATTTATGGCCTTTAATTAATGAGTATGTATCTTATCTAGTTGTAGTAGTGAGATGATTATGTATACGTTCAAACGTTAAAGTTACATTTCCTGATATTTATGAATTGTTTATAAAATTAAAAATATGACTGACATTCTGAATAGGAAGAAACGAACAGTAACAGTGGTCCTGAAGAATTAGTTTATAATGGCTATTCAGTTTATATTAGTTAATGCGAGGCCATTCCTGAACAATTGGTTGATGAACAATAATACAGTTTTAGGTAAATTTCAATTATCTTTGTTAACATGGTGTTGATGATCATATTGCATATTATATCCGTTCAGACTCATAGATTATTTTTAATCTATTTATGGTCTTCAACCATCTCTGGCTCAGGCCGGTATAAAGTTGCAGTAGGAAATCCTTCTTCACCCGCCATATTCGTCCGATCTCTCTCCCACTGACTACCACCTCTTCCGGCATCTGGATCAATTTTTCTTGGCAGCAGGGAATACCATCCCTGATGATTGAGCGATTCAACATACAGTTTGAGGATTTCTTCAAATCGCAGCCTCCAGACTTCTCTCGCCACGGAATTCAATCGTTGGCTGAGCGATTGCAACAATGTACGGCTATAGACAACGACTACTTTGATTAACCAGGTAATGCCGTTTTCATTTTTTCCTTTGGATATTACTCACTGGGACGGACATTTCATTCATACCAACCCAACACTTCTGAAAACATAAATATGGTACAGTGTAAGCTCGGTTTAACGCGAACCGATTCACTGCGGATTCAGATTGAACGCTTTACAAGGTATGGTTCCGAAAAAAAAAAAATCAATAAAATGTGTTTATTTTCGTTATTTTTTTTTTTTTAATTAGTAGTAACGAACTGCATAGAGGAATTCTACATTACAATCTATAACTGCGGCCAATTCCGTACTAGTGATGAGCAAAAATAGCAGTCACTGTGATTCTTTGACTACGAAGGAAATCTCACGATCACTTCCGTAAGGGAACTTCTTGTAATATTGTGATTCACAGCTATCAGTCTTTAAAGTGTTACTATTTAATCCTATATTATTACGACTTCATTTCCTTGCAGAACAGTAACTTTCTTTCTCATTCTACTAGAAAGCTACAGTACATACATCTCATATGACAGATTCTAACGTTTGTTCATCCATTTTGCTATCCTCACGTCGCTCAACCCGTAATGTATCAAGGACAACGACAGCATCACAATTGTCGTCTGAAGTGAGCGGCAAAGAGGATTTTTAGTCCTTGTGTTCAGCGAGAGCATTTGTGAATTTCACTGGAGTAAATCTAATGTATCTACTGTAAATGGTAAATTCTTTGTGTATTTCAAGTACAGTGCATTTCATAAAATTGTGTTATCTTGCACTATTTCCCCCATCTCTCTCCCGGTCTTCTGTCATTCTACAGGACATTTTTCGATTTACCACAGTTAATCTATAACGCAGAATAAAGCATGTCCCCAGACAATCGTCTTCAATCGAGCTTCTACTATATTTAACAAACATCGAAACTGATAAAAAGTTCCACGAAGTCTTATACTATTATTACACTGCCAATAAAGCACAAAGAAACAAATCAGAAAAGAGTGTTTTACCGGTGACAAAATTTGAGGTTAATTACGGGTGTTCTCGAATTTCCTCGCTGCTGTAATATCAGTAAATTGCTTAAACTCTCTTCCGCTAGGTCGTATGTACTTAAAGGCGCAGTTAGCATTATTTCCAAAACCAAAACTGAAATCAACAATATCACCTACCAGTGCAAACCCAGCTCTGATTTTTCTTTTAAGTGGAACTCTAAAACTAATAATTTCAGTTGCAAGAGTCGACACCTCTTATAAAAAATGTCTGTGGTTCCAAAGTGAAAGTTTGAAGCAATGTCTTGAAAGAAGCAGAGATCCATACTAATTTTCCAGGACTTTTTAAAATGAAAGTCCCTGATCCTTTTCATGTTAACTTAATTCCCTGACTTTTGTAGGTCAGTGGGAATCCCGTATGCTGACGTTTAAAAAAAATTACAGCTGTATTAGTTCATGAAAATAAAAGTTGGAGTCAAGTTTAAAGAAAAATGTAACGTTTTGTGCATCAAGCCTTCAAATTACCATTGTGTACAATTTAAATTAACGCTCTCGAAACAAGGAGAGTTTACACATACATACGCTTACCCATATATACGTCTAAGGTTAGTTTCTTAAATGCTCTGTTTTCAAAGTAAGATTATTTCGATCCTTTAGCAAAATTGTTCCAAGCACATTTAATAAAATAATTACCAAAACTAAGAATAAATTTAAAAGCTTGTTTCGTAATACGAATCCCTCTTTTGAAATGGAACGAATGTAACATTTGGTCTCATCAAGTAGGAAAGGATTAAGCTTACTCAATTCAATCAGTATACGTGAAGTAGAAACTGAGTATGCAGGTTTTTTGTTTTCAGATAGCTCGAAATTATATGACTCACCTTTCTCATATCATCCTGCTTAGGAGCTGAATTACTGCACTCTTTCAGACTGATTTTTTTGTATCTCTTGAAACTTATCTCCTTGACTTTTCTCAGCTACTCGACGACTCACTCTTCTTCGCATTGCCTGAAAATGCATAACATATGTTAGTTACGTGAAACAACGTAGGAATACAGGAAATCATGGTAGGCCTACCAGCCACAAACCAAATCATAAATACTACTAGAGAAAATGAATTGTGCGATAGTGACGCACTAAGTTAATTATGACACAAAAGCATGAAAGTTGTACTTAAGTTCTTGACATATCAAAGCGAACAAGCAGTACGCTTACTTGAACAGTATTCATCGAATCCTTACTTATCTTTCTTTATATTCTTACATAATGAAACTATTCTACACTTATAAGTTTCGCCAACCTTCGTTACGAATTTTACGAACTGTTAATTAACGAACGTAATGAGTTTAAAAGCGCTTAAAGTTAATTAGCAATTCTTTAGAGTCTAATGAAATTTGGTGAAATCCACCATAATGTTATTGTCTGAATCTGTTTTACATGTCTGTGAACCTCAGATGTAAACTTACGTTACGTATTACCGGGAACACATCTATCAATCATCTAGCCCTGGTGGTCCAGGCGGTAACGTTGCGGACTTTGTATCGGCAATGCATGGGTACGTGGGTTCGAACTGAGATTTTCCAGGGTTTCTATCAGTTTCTCCAGAGGGTTTTTATAATAATATGGAAGTCCATCGCTCATCATCCATCTACTAACTGTACGTTTTTTTTTTTTTTAGCTTAACTTACTAAACTAAATAATATTCTTACCAGTTTCATAAGCTCCTACTTTTGATGGGTTTACCAATGTATTTTCTATTTTATAACATATCAGCTGTTACATAATTAACTTCAAGTAAATTTTCATTTTTGTTTATCTTATCGCATACAACAACTTTTAGTTTTAATTTTAGGGTAGAACATCTCTCTACAATATATTATTTATGTCTAATATTAGTTATATATATATTCAATCCATCGTTTATCCCCTGCGTGCCTAGTTCTCCTGTTAATTTGATAGACTAGTTCAGCTTCTGCGGTCAGGTTTGTACAGTGTACACTACATTTTATCCTTGCAATATATATATAAGATAACTCCTTTCTTTTGTCATTTGTATTAAGTTTTGGTAAGCTTTCGTCCGCTTTTACATTAATGATGGTGAGCTTTTGCCCTACACCCTAATTTTGGCACCTAAGAACGAAGCAAAATGAAATTATGGTACCTACAAATGAAGTACAGAAATAATGAGAAAATACTCTGAATATAATAAATAAGTAAGTTTACATGTTATTAACTAGAACTGTAATATTGCAGCTGAATGTTTAACGTATGTACAAAAAAAAAACAAAAAAAAACTAGAGTACAGCTATTGGTTAACGATCTACTATACAGGCAAATATATTACGTTTCCCGTTTCGACCCACGTTCCCCTACAGTAGTAGATGCAGTGTCATCCAATTACATAAAAAAATCACACAAGCATTTAATTTAGTGCTATGTACACATAAAAACAGATATGGTACATGATATTTAAAAAATTTAGAATATACACAAAGTAGGAAATATGCTAAATAGTGACGGCTGATTTGTTGACTTCCTCAAGTTTTTTTCTGAACTTCATAAACTTCACATTTTCCATATTTAATTCTACCAATTTACTTTTCAGCAGAATTTCCTTACACCGAGATTATTTCCACGGAAATTTCCGGCTCTCCTCTCACGCATATTTCGAAGCTTCATCACGACTGAAAACTTGAAACTTGGTTACAAAATCTTAAAGCTACAGGCAATCACATCTTACATTTTGCTATAAGCTGTGTAAAAAACTTGAACTTACCGTAGTAACTTATGTATTGCTTGTTAACTTTAAACGCTCGTAACATAATATCATAGGTCTACATAGGCAATCAAAGAGAAATGGGCCCTACTTCCGCATCGACACCTCACTGACCTATTCTTTTTTAATTATTTATATACATTACGTCTGATTCGCTTACCTATAGCCTATTTTCCACCACATTCCTTCGTCGTACATCATTTTGCCCTTACCACGCTTATTTCTCCTGTTTTCTTACAACACTCATTTTCCCCAATGTATTTAAGAGAACGGAATTGGTACAATGATGCCTCATCATACTACTGCTGAGGAAGCGTAATCGGGCGAAGCCGGGTTAGTTAAGACCAGGTTCGTTAACTCCACTTCCCCATTGATGTTTATCCCCGATACATCCCTCGTAAATATATCCTCTCCTACGCACGAAGAATACTTTCTAAAAACGCTGCAGAAAGGTTCCAATAATGTACACTTTCATACAACACTATGTCCTCTAAATCTGAAAACTATCCATTTTTTTTCTCTAAATTTTACTCATTTCTGCTATTAAGTGAGGTACTTCTATGGAAGTTAACCGTAGAAATGTAACTAAATTTAAAAGTTGTAACAAAATTTGAAGAGTTGATTCCTGTGACCTACCATCCCGACTGAGGTTATCTAGGGTTACCATCAGTTTCACCAGGCGAATGCCCGTATGGTACCTTAAGTAAGATCCTGAGCCAAAGATGCTCAAAGGCCTTATATAAATTCAAATAGAAGAGTTAATGAAAAGTGACTAGACCTTAGAATCTGTCGTCTTTCACAGTTATAAAGACAGGGCCAGGTGATTCTTCATCATTACTTTGTCACTTCAACTGTTGCACTACCGATAGTTGCTGCTAATTAAAACAATATCGGTTCTTATTAAACCGTGGTAAGACGCGAAGCTGACAAGCGCTGGTCGGATTACCCTGCCCAAGTGTACCGGGGTTAAAAGACGTGCTCACGTCGAGCTTAAAGCCAATTTCCTTGTTCTCTGGTTTAAATGAAACGCAAAATCCCATAATATTGAAGTTAGGCTACTTATACCATAGAACACTGGAAATGCCTGATAATGCTATGTTTCTCACAAAGGTACTAAAACAACGCCAAATACCGAAAATGGATCCTAATGTGGAAGCATAGATATGAGATCTATGGTGGAAGTTTTCAGATTTTCCTAGATGCACAAAATCTGTATTTACGTTGCAATAATAGTAGCTCTTCTCTGATATAGTACACAATCCACTTCACATTATGTAATTTTGGTTGTTCTTTTTGTGCTTAGAGTGCTGAATCTGATGCAAAATCAGCAGGTGATAAGAGTTAAAGATACAATGTACAAGGCACTACTACTATGAATACGAACTATACGGACAAGCACAGGATTTCACGTCAATTGAATTGATGAAACGAATCTGCGACAAAGGTACGGAAGTGACCACAGTGTAATTGACTCATCAGATGGCAAAGAGAGTGGAAAATTATTGTGACGAAAGTTCACCCCTCTATGGGACTAGTGTCATTGCGTTTAGTCTGGAGGGTGAAAAGCCCAAGTTAGGAGAGTATAATATAAATAGAGTTTTGCGGGTTTCTATCAACTTTAACACTAACTAAAATATGGGGGTGCTGACAATTTGGAGTGGCGACACCCAATAGTGTACCTAAGAGCATGTGCTGCTCCCCCTGCCGCGAAAATCCAGAATCCCTCCCCATAAGCTACTGAACTTCGACAGTATGAAATTTTCCATATCAAAGCTTTGCTTTTATAAACTCAATATAAAATAAAATCATAGCTGGGCAAAGCAAATACGAAAAGTCCTTTTTTAAATGGGAACTCATTCTCTAATCCAGACCCTTTTGGAAGCATGAGTAGTAAGACTCGCTGCCTTGTAATCAATGGGATTCGTTCCCGGTGAACACACAAAAGCTTCCGAGTCCACATTAAACTGTAGGCCCTTTCTTATTACATGTTCATCTGATGGAAAGCAATGGCAAACCACTCAGTACACCTACCCAGAAACTTACAGGACCTGACTTTGGGCACCACACCCTTCACCATAATCACATAAATAAATAAAGTTGAGAGAGGATTGTTGAAAATTGAATATTGGTCCCCTTCAGCCCATTCTGCGTTACTTTTTTCGGTGGCCGGCAACTAGTGCCTTTACATTTTAATTTCAGTTAACAGCCATAATGGCCAGGTACTGGCTCCACACCAAACTTTTGCACCAGTAATTCAGCCACGCAATAACTGCCATAATATTCAAGAAATATATTTCAATTTGTTTCTACTGTGATTACCAATGTTTCTTCTTTCAAAGTATGTACATTTATTAATGTTTCCTCAATTATGTTTATTTTAAAAGCTTTATCGATACGTAATCGCACTTCCTCTTCCTACTAACGGTGCTCACAATGGATTTTGACTGTGTGTGTTCAACACTGAATAACAGTCTCACAAAATTTGAAACAGTCAATGAGAACAACCTGCTTCTGAACACAATTTTTTCTTACTTGAAATATCGGGTTCATTTTGCTTAAACTCCACCAAAGGAAGTAACGCGCTAATTGACCGGCTCCGAGAGTGAAAAATGTAAAGATACATGACCGCACCTAACCTTACCTAACCTCCACTTTCCAATGGTCACTAAGTTATGATTAATTATAAGTCACTAATTATAATTGACGGCATTAGTATTCCTCCGTGTTTGGTGCAGCTAAAATAAAATTTAACCGAAATATGAGTGGAGCAATCCACTCATCAGAAGCATTAATTATTTACTTTTTAAATTTTAGTGGACGGAAACTGGGCCTTGGCCGGAAATATGTGCACAACGCTACGGCCACTCCTCCATATTTAGAACTTACTGCCCCAAGCAAAATGTTGAATATAGGTTTTATTGAAATTTCCGAAATGCACCTGAAAATGTATCTATTCCAAAACGCTTCCAGATAATGTTTTTCGTATGCGCAAGATAACTCCAGGAATAACGTAATACTGGAAAACGATCTTTGGTCTTACTGTTGATGGTAGGAATAAACCATAATCCTTTTTCTGAGTGAAAAATTCGAAATAGGATATATACAATAAATATTTGCTTCACTACATAAACCTTTAAGCATACTACCAATTATTACAATAGAATAAATACTGTAATAACAATAACTAAATAAATAATAAACTAATACATGTCATTATTTAGTCTATGACATTACATTACTGACATGTCACTAGTGATCTTTTCGTTTTGTTTT
Organism: Lepisma saccharinum; assembly: GCA_022664845.1. Lineage (NCBI taxonomy): Eukaryota > Metazoa > Arthropoda > Insecta > Zygentoma > Lepismatidae > Lepisma > Lepisma saccharinum. Next base: position 11,308 of record JAGDQP010006337.1, on the reverse strand, counting down.
TGATTCTTCAAAAGAAAGATACATACAGGAAATTACTTACCTCAATTCTTCTTTCTTCCCTCAACTTCACTTTTCCTCACTCAACGCCAATATTAAAAACTTAGTCACACCAAGTCAAACTAAAACACTATCGTACACATTAAGCAGTTGGTGAACACTGTTTTCGTATCCACGTATACTAAAAATAGAACATTTCTTTTCAACTTAACAGAGTTGCTAACCGCAATGCGCCCAACATTTTAGTACATACATCAGCCACATCCTGGGTGAAGCGTACTTCCGTTTACATATTTTACAAAGTGTTTTCTAACATGAGTTGGCGATTCTGAAATTTGGAAGTAGACCACTCGCAAGAAGTGTTTTCTCGAATAAATAGTGTGCAATGGAGATAACAATTTTAGTAGAAAATGTATACAAATTGTTTTGAGAACCCTGAAAATTAATTTCCACAAGTTTTGTACGCATACTTGAAATATTGGTGGAGATATTTGTGTTCTACGGAGAATCTGGTGATTTTTATACCACGATTTACAATTTATAATATTTATTTTTGTTGTGAAAGTTAAAAAAAATTCAAATTAACATTTTTGACGCACAAAAACATAAAGAAAAAATACAAAATTATGCAAAATTAAAAATTCATAATTTTTTTCAAGCTCAGCCGAAGGCTTGATTGCACTTCTTGCATGATTCAAGAGATTTTTTGCTAAAAAATACGAACTTCTTTATTTAAAAGTTTATAATATAGTTGATAAAGGTTAAATGGTTCTTCTCAACGTTTCTTTTTCTATCTTATAACAAGATTTGGGAAAATAAATACTTTTCTTTGTGATTTTACTAGGCGTCAAATAGACCACTTTTGTCATAAAATTTTTGGTTGATAACACCATTTCACAAAGAAATTATTGTCGGAATTCTTGTGGTTATGATCATTAACGTCATATATTGTTGTTCCA
>JAGDQP010006337.1:0-10252 GCA_022664845.1 Lepisma saccharinum | reverse complement strand
AGACAGACAGACAGACAGACAGACAGACAGACAGACAGACAATTTCAACTGTCGCTGTATAATTGTTTAACTTTCATCTATTTTCGTTTTCTTACCAAATTTCGTCACGGGGAAGCATAGCTGGATCGATGTTCATTTGTTATACGGCGGATGACAACAATAAAGAACTATTTGTATACAATGGAAACACTTGGAGACACTTACTGTTTTCTGAAGAAACAACATTGCACTAGTCCTAAAATACCTAAACCTAGCTTTTATGGGAAGACATGCTGATATTAGGCATTAAAATATGTAACTGACATTTTGCTATTTTTATTTGATAAAAGAAACACATTTCATAGCTAATAATCCATCATTTTGTCGATCGAACTTAGAGTGATTTGAGCAATTTGTTTACGTTATATTTGAGAATCATGCCCTAAGATACGCGTACCTTGATTTTATTCAGAGTAGAAGTCTTCACTACACAGTAAAGATGTAATTGTTCCTTAACACTGTCTAAGATGCTATCACTTTTCTTCTTCTTTTAGTCTTTCTATTACACATGTATAGACTAAAGTTCGTAATTGTAGTAAAGTTCATCGGAGTCACTACAATGTTTTGGTTCTATGAAGTTTAACAGAAAACTACGTAGAATTCGACGAAGTTCACTTTTAGAAAACAAAAGCACAACGTGAAGTGTACAGTGCGGAATCGGTCTGGCGACTAGAAAAACTAGCATGCTGTCTTAAAATTTAATTGCTTTTTATAATGTTCCTAATTTTTTGTTTTGTGGGAATCGTGAGGTTTTCAAGGTAAAAATGTTTATCATTTTGAAAACATTTGTTCTACTAGATGCAGGTGTTGATATTGATTTTAGGATAACATTTCTTCTCACTGTCAAGGTTAAGAGTTGTGACAATTCTTCGCGGAACGTGTTTGATTGAATATTGCAGCTGTCTGTTATATAACCATTAATCTTTAGTTCGTATGAGAAGCAAGGTTAGATTAACACTTGTTATTCTTACATAAAATTAAAAACTGTCGTGCTTTATTTTTTATTTTCCTATCATTCGTGACTCGCAATGACCATAGGTTCCCATGTCATTGGTTGGAACCTTACTGAAGTAATATTATTAGCAGGGCAATTTGTTTTCCACTTTGTAATGGCGTCGCTTGCTTTTGAATAAAATTAACTGTTCGTTTTTGTGTATCTGAAAAAGGTCTGATTTTTACCTTTGATTTCATTTCAATATTTCGATAATTTTTACCTGTTATACCCTTTTAACTCTCCTCACTCTAAATTCCTTCGACGACTACTGACCGAAGCATTAGGTCATAAACCAGACAGAAGTTGGAATAAAAACAAAAACATTATTAAAATTATTACAAAAAAATAATTGGATATATGGTGTGATATATTGTAATTTCATGCAAAATATGTGCCATCTTGGCAACGTAATTCACAAAGTTCCTTCTGGTCTGGGCCTGTGCTCCATGCATGGAAGTTCCAAGGGAGCACGAATGCAGTCCAGAGAGGTTAAAAGCACTGACACTAAAACAGATCGTATATTGTATGTAGAGTTTAAGCACTGGTGCATAATAAAGTAATAAATGAAGCAAAAATGAAAAGCACAAATATTTTTATACAATACTGGAGATAAAACACTGCTATATTGAGTAAATAGAAATATGGATATATGCGATTACATGAGATTATAATAGTGAAGTCGCTGATGGGTGTCCTTGGCGAAAGTTTCATGGAAGGAACAGTTGTAGCCCATAAACACTGAGAGGTTGTCACTAAGGGGGGGCCTGAAGATTGGGGGTTGCACTGCTGACTGACACTGTTGTGGAGAGAGCTGCTCCGTGGTGCACTGCGGCGCAAAAATGGCATCCATATGAGAGTATACTGGAAGGGGTAACACTGGAGCACGAAGGCACTATGGCTGGTGTCCTTGTAAATTTGATCACTGGAGCTTACGGGCAAGTCCTATGTTGCATTGTGGTCAGTGTCCATATAGTGAATTATGCACAAACTGGTACGACGTCCAGGATGCTAATATGGTGTCCATGGGATATCGGCAAACACTGCATTCTTCTGGAAGTTCAGGTCTTCGTAACATTCTGAACTAAGGGACTTATTATGTGTAGGGCACTTGCAAACTTGCTCACACTCTAGATCGACTTTATACTTATGTATACATATAAAAAAATTCAAGATATTTTAATTGGGAAAAAGAAGGAATATTCATTGGAGTATCCGTGCTACTAGAAGGCATACTAAGGGATGATTGATCTCTGGAGGTTTTACTTCTAAACTAGTAGACTTAGTAAGCGTTGTTGGAGGTAAGTTGAGTGACCTAACTAAATTAGCAGGTGGCTGAGTGGGTATAACCCTACTTGAGGATGGTTTTGTATGCTGTAGCCAATTGTATAACTGATATGCGTTTCAGCAAAGGAAAAGAAGTATTAAGAGTGAAATAATGCTGGTGATGGCGACGGTAATCTCAATGGGGGTCATCATACTGGCTAGAAAAAAATATGGAAAACTAAATAACAACGTGAATCCAAAAATAGCTATCTTTTCCTATCAATTGCAAAAATGCTAAAGGTTGAAACACTTAAGCAAAAGTATCTGTCGCTAAACGAACTATCCTAGTAAAGGAATAGTTTTGGAGAATTGCATTAAAATATAAAAGACACGAGTGGTGAAATGGAGAACGAGAAAAAATTTCAAACCGACTAAATATAAATTAATGTGTTTTTTTTGTATTTGTTTGGTTCATAAAAATCCTTATTGTTTATTGTTTCTTTCTTTCTTTGACATTTGAAACGCATAGAAAAGTCAAGTAAAACATACAATTATTCATACAAGTCACATATTGAAATCTGATATCTTACAACATGCTAGTATAATCAGCGTAACCCTTAATGTAAATTTCTTAAAGTGTCTTCTATTTCAAGAAAATTATAATCTCCACCTTCCTTCAATACTTTTTTAAGTTTAAGTTTATATTGTGAGATATTGAGAGATCTTACACTATCCGGCAATAAGTTGTACATTTTTATTCCAACCTTTATATAGCTATTAGATGTTTTCGTTAGTCTAAGCCTAGGTATATTTAGATTCTTGGAATATCTAGTGTTATATTGATGAATGTCTGCTCTTAAATTATAGTGTGCGATATTGCTTCTTATATAAACAAGGCATTGAAACACATACATACAAGATAAAGTCATAATTTTTAAGTGTTTGAATGCATCTCTGCAGGATTCTCTCGGATTCAAACCTACAATACATCTTACTTTATGTACTTTAAAAGCTTCATCTACATTGGATGCATTGCCCCAAAATAATAGACCATAAGAGAGTTTAGAGTGTACATAAGCATAATATGAATACAACAGGTAATTATAAGGTACCAAAAACTTAAGTCGTCTTAACAAGTATAAGTTTTTTGTTAAGTCCTTACAAAGACTCTCAATATGATAGGACCATACTAATTTTGAGTCCAAATAAAGCCCAAGCAATTTAGCACTTTTAAATTTAGTCTGAGCTGACAAATCATTGTTCAGTGAGCAACAAATAGATATTGTTTTCGAGTCATTGATAATAAGATCGTTGTTTTTGCACCATTTCCTTACTAAATTTAAGTTGAAGGCAGAAAGCCTGTTAATCTCAGCCATTTCTTTACCATCGCAGATAATGGTTGTATCGTCCGCGTATAAGACTGATGTACATTGTAAAAAATCAGGGAGGTCATTAATATATATAACAAAAAGCAATGGTCCAAGAATAGAACCCTGTGGCACACCTCTAGCTACAAACCTAGCATCCGATCTCTTTCCAAACATAGATACTATCTGTTTTCTATTTACAAGATAAGACTTTATTAGATTTAAGGGGCCACCATGTACTCCATAAACAGACAGCTTTTCCAACAAAATTTCGTGTGAAATGGTGTCAAATGCACGCTTTAAATCAAGCAAAGTTATTTCTGTGCTTTTCTTATCTTCAAAACAGTCAAAGATTCAACTCGGGGGTGGTAACACTGTTCGATCCGGGAAGGCCCTCCCTGGAAGAAAAGAAACGTAACACCCACGGGCAGAGGGTGGATTTGTCTGTCGTCTCTATAGGTCGGCCGTTGCCTATTGAAAACAAAAGGCCGTTAGCATTTAAAGACGCGTGACCATTGTAAATTTCCTTCTGATGCTCCGCTCGCTTGAAAAATGCTGACACATGAGTTTTAAAGTTCCTGGATACTAGGAGAATAAGATGAGAAGAAACTTGCAGGCAAATGACACAAGATCGTTTGTTCAGTGCGGAATTAAAATTCGATGGATATGCAAAGTGAGTGCGTGCAGTTGTCCAAAATATAACGAATACACATATTTATATACTTTTAGTATTTTCATACACAATGACGGACCGGTGAAATACTCGGGACGCGAATTACATTTCATATCAATGAACAATGAATAATATTCTGTGTCGGTAAAAGGTGTCCGTTGGTTTTCTTAATGTGAGTGTGATCTTGAGAAAATTAGTGTACCAAGGTGACGACCAGTTTTGTGAGTAAACAGTCTTTCATAGACATTTCGCATCCAAGTCTGCCATGAGTCCTGGATGTGTTGTACATGATCAGTATCCGGGGAGTCATGTGTACGTGCAGTGGAGGGTGTGGGGGTCCGGGTTCGAACTGGGATCATCCGTAAGGGATGCCTCCGTGGGGGTGATGAGTGGCTTTATCCGGGAAATACTAATGGTGTCCTCTTTTCTGCGTTTTCGTATGCTGTCATCATAACGGACTAAATATCGATTCGAATTAATCTGTTTGTGGCGGGAATCGAATATATCATAGAGAAAAACTTAGAGACCTCTGTCTGGGGGTGCAATCCATCAGTAATATTCTCTGGCCAGGGTAATATTCTCTTTGGCGCGAATGTTTCTGGAAACATCGTTTTTATATTTCAAATTTAGGACATAAATTGTCGTATGCCTGGGCCAGGGCCATAGTTTCTAAGCGTTGCTGATTGGACATTTTATCAGTGTGTGTGCCTAGTTGTAAATCAAGAGGTAATCAGGGAACATACCCATACCGGGGACAGAAAGGTGGAAATCCATGAGAATGTGATAGGAGATTATATGAGAACCTGACCGTTGGTAAGTATAAACTCCATTCCTGTTTTTCGTCCATTATAAGGGCATCAAAAGGCGGATAAATGTCTGATAGTATCGTTCGACCGATCCAAGGGTCTGGTGACTGACTCGGGACATCCGAAACTTTAACCTGTATTTTCAATTTGGCACAAAGATCTGTATTTTCAATTTGGCACATTATAGTGGAGGTACTGGTGGATCCGCTGTCAAAATAAATCGTGAGCGGTAGCCCAAATCGAACAAATGCATGTTGAACCAAAGAATCAGCAATAGACTGAGCATCGTTGGTTTTCAATGTCATGCTAACAGCGTATCTAGTGGCCAAATCTATGATGTTTAAGATAAATTTGTGTGAGCGGCTAGGAGGTTGGATCGGTCCCAGGACGTCTGCAAAGATGGACCTTGAATTGGGTGCATTTGGAGATTCCAAATTTTCTTTCCTGTCTGGGGCTTCAAAACCTGGAGAGGGTAACATTCATGGCATATTTTAAAAACTATGGCTTTCATGTTCAAGAAAAATACACGTTGTAGTAACATACGCGTTTTGGTGGCGGACGCATGGGACGCTCAGAAGGCTGATTGGTGGGATCCGGTAAATAATTTGTGTTGTAGACAGAACGGAATACAAAGCAGGTATTTGGTCTGTAATCTGTAAATGCGATACAATTTACCATTTCTAATGACATACTGAGACGGAACACGCCGGAACTTATCGTTAGCTAATGATGATGGGTGTTTTAAAACATGAATAATTTTGAAAAAATAGGGACCTTTACGCTCTAATTTTGCTATTTCTATTTGTTCCTCGTACTGAAGAATTCAACCAATAAAAAGGAGCTCTAAAGAATCTGCTACTGGAGCTTGCGCTTGATCTGGGGGAGAGGGAGGGGATTTTTGCTGAGGGCATCGGATAACGAATTTGTACCTGACGGTACGTGGGTAATATCGAAGTCATAATTTTCGAAAAATATTACCAAACGAGCGGGTTTTCCATTAAGATTTCTCGTAGTTTTGATGTGACACGTAGATTTGTTGTCAGAATAAAGATGGAAGAATTTGCCATACACGAACGAGTGGAAAGTTTAAATCACGTAGTAGGCTGCTGACATTTCCAGAGAAAAATGTCATAGTGTTTCTGCATCCGTGAGGGCGTGCGAACAATAAGCTACTGGGTGCAGGACATTATTAGGTCCATTTTGTAGGATACAGCCTCCGTAATCGGATTGAGAGGCATCTACCTAACATGGGAGGTTTTCTCAACTGAAAATGGTTGCAAAACGGGTGTGGTGGTGACCAATGTCTTGATGGATTGAAATGCTGTTTCAGCTTCCTCTTCCCAACGAAAAATTTTGGATTTTCGTAATAACCAATTGAGTGGTTTGGCCAGTATTCCAAAATTAGACAAATTTCGACGTAAAAAGTATGCGATGCCGAGATATTGTTCGACGTTTGGTTTCTGGGTGTGGAAACTGAACGATGGAGGAAATTAATTTAGGATATTTGTACTGTCTTAGAAGAAACAACTGAACCTAGAACTTCCAATTGGAAAAACAGAAATTGTGCCTTAGATGGTTTAAGGCGGATGTTGGCAGCACTCAAACGTTCAATAATTCGCGAATGACGGTCATACTTTCAGCACTTCTTTTTGTATGGATTGTCAAATCATCTGCGTAGGCTGACAAATATTGAGATGATATACCATCGGTAATGAGCTGAGCGAGTGCGGAGAGCACGCTAGGCGAGCTCTTCAACCCCATCGGACTGACGAGGTACATCCACGTGCAGTGGGAGCCTATGAAAATGCTGTAAGGTCCTTGGACTCTGCTGCCAGGTGTGTTTGGTAGAATGCGGGGGATATATCGAATCGACTCAGGAAATGATTTCCAGACATGTTGGAAATAACTTCGTCAATATTTGAATAGCTATAGCCGATATTATGTATCTTACTGTTCAAAAGGCGTAAATCAGACAAGAAACGTAGGGAGGAGTTGGTTTTTCGACCAGAAACACAGGTTGATTATAGTTAGAAGAACCAATTCGTTTTATAATTTTCTGTTTTTCCATGGATTCAATTGGGTATGCATTGCGTCTCAGAGATGTAAGGGAATAGGGAACGGACGAGCATAGACTGGGTTCGAATCTGTAGTGTCAAGCAAATGTGTAATGCCCGTACATTTTCTGTCCACGCGAAGCAGTCACTGTATTCGAATACTAAATTTAGAATTTCCTGTTTTTGTTTCCGATAAAGCGGGATTGATTTTAATTTGGGAAGAGTCAAAAAATTGATTGTATTTAGAAATACGCTTCTGAATATCGCGTCGCTTATGTGTCAACTGTGACATCCATTAGGGTCTAGTAAAATGTATCTGTGTGTGTTCAGGGGGGTCCTCGAGTTGGTCAGGAGACGTCACTGTTGCAACAATTGCACAAGGAAGGGGCTGCCCGATTTTCGTAAATCTGTTGTTACGAATAATTACATGGGTCTGATCCGGGGGAACAATACCAGTTGGTACTTGAATATTCTTGGTTTGTACTACATTAGGTTCGAAGAGAATTGTCTTCTCTACAGTAATTGACCAAGGAAATGGGTACATAGGATTGTCTGTGGGGGTTTAAAATCAAATGTTTAGTAGTGACAAAAGAAGGTGGCTCCGGGGTGTGAACTCGGGATATGCCAGCTGCTGACATGTGATTTGTGATGGCCGGTGACTGCGGTCGACGGTTATGACGAGACCGGTTTGGGGCAAGCACGGTGAGCGTACTTGCAGACGGTGAAAATTGAAATACATGTCGATTAAAGAAATCCGTGCCAAAAAGAATAAATGGGCGACCTTTTGATTTAATAACTTTAAATTCCTGGCGAAAATAACGACAGCCTATAAAAATATCCAATGTAACAATTTCTTTACATGTCAATTTTTCACCATAAAAACCCTGGATAATACTTGAGTGTTCTATATGCTTTGCATTAGTGGGTATAAAACGCCCATCAATGGGTTACATGCGTTGGACCAACACGGAACCAAGACTGCATTGGATCAACACGGCGTTAGACCAACAATAATAACCGGCGTACGACCAACACGGTAAAACACAAATCTTGATAATGAAATAATTATGTAATAATATTTTTTGTAAAAAAATTCTAGCGTGGATTGGGACCGCGTAAGGCCAACACGGCGCTTGACCAGTACGGCGTTGAACCAACACGGCGTTGAACCAATACGGCTTAGGACCAACACGGCGCTGAACCAATACGGCTTAGGACCAACACGGCGCTGAACCAACACAACTGTGTACTGCTAATGCAATCTTCCCTTGTCAATGTCAAATGATGGGTCGTTGTTTGAAGATTACATCTTTTTATTTATGTACGGTAGGCATCTCATGCTCAGGCAGAGTTACGTTTATAGAACTAGTATCCCGACAACTAGCACTAGTAAAGTGTTACTTTTTTTTCCCTCCGCCACTATACTGGGTTTAGGTACTTTTCTTCATTGCGGAAAGCCAAAATAATGTTTTACTACATTTTACTAGAGTTTACAATTGCATTTCTCAGTATAAAATGTTTGCGCAGTAAATGTCTTAACCATTTTTTCTCTTTTTGATAGTCTCCAGTATTGTTCGTATCTCGCCTATTCTGTTAATCACTTCTTTATTTTGCATCTTCTGTACCCAGCTTATTTTTTCCATTCTTCTCCATGTCCACATTTCCGCTCCATATAACACAGTAATCCTTACAAAACATTTCATTAATCTTTTTCGTAACTCTTCGTTCAGAGATCCGCAGAAGAGATTCTCTTTCTTAGGCTATCGCTATTCTCGCCTTGAGCTCTTTCTCAGATTTCACATAATTGCTTATGATACTTCGCAAATACCTTTTCTACTTTTTCACTTCCAATATTGATGTTTGCTATGCTAGATATGTTCCAATTACCATACTCGTTTATTTTTATTTCTCTTCACAGCTTTTCTGCAGCTGTTTTTATATCTTTATCTTTTTAAGTGATGTCGCATTTACTGCAAGAAGAACCATATTATCCTCGAAGCTAATGCATTTTATATTCCACCGGCCACAAATGCTAAATTGCTTTCGAAGCATCTCTATATCGTCTTCTAGGTAATATACAGGGCGATTGCATAGTAGGGGTGATTCCTCACATCAAAACAAGAGAAAAATTAATTTTAAAAAGTGTCGTATAATGCATAGTGACGAACTTATACGCGCTCAAAGTTAGTGTAGCATCGACAAAAATCACGTCATACATCGATATGTAATGATATAGCTTGTGTCGGCTTAGCAATGCACAACGCAAGTAACCAACTCCCACAATTTCTAAAGAATATTCTCGCCTTTTTGTTCATATTTGGACGCGATGGGTATGATGGTTACCTCGTTGGAATTTACAATCCATGAGCGTTTCAATGAGGTATAAATCATCACGTTATGATAATTAGAACCTGGGAAAACCCATGAAAGTAAGGTTCTAGGATTTTCACACAGTCCTTGGCGGGATTCTAGTGGTTACATGTGTGTGAGACAAAAATGAAACGAATTCATATTAGTCAAAACAGAAAACAGCATTAAATTTGAAAGTGAAGTACTAAATGCTGGAGTAAAATGAAACATCTGTTTTGTATCAATGGAAAAAAATTAACACTAAGTCCCAAAAGCACTTCAAACTATTCTGGGGAGCTTCTTTAATAAGACCCATGCGTTTTCAGGACTCTGTTACCTCCGTGAGTGACATACTCGTACCGACTAATTCTGCCAGAACCGGCCTCTAATGGGAGATACACCCTCATCATTAACTTTTTACGGTAAAAAAATCGACAGAAAGTATGCAAAACTTTGTTTGCGCCCTTCCAATTTTGGCTCTATACCCTCCAAACTGAAAATCCTGGTAGAATCAATGCTCGTACCCCTCTCCTCTCATCTCTCGTGGTGACCAATACTTCTCTTAAAAACACTTTCTTACAATTTAGAGAACAAAAAACACTGAACTGCTGAACAAGACTATATTATTTGTAAAAAATTAAATTACATGTAACGTTTCGACCTTCTAGCCAAGATCCTCATCAGACATACACTCTTGTGTGTGTGTG
>JAGDQP010006336.1:0-72910 GCA_022664845.1 Lepisma saccharinum | reverse complement strand
TTGGCGCGAGGTGGCAAGGTTCATGATCCTCAAGCTATAAGGGTGGTGGGGATCCTAAAACCCACTACGTCCACCGCCACCAACCCTAAGGCTGTTGTCAGCTCGCGCCAAGTTCCTTTGTTCCTGTTACATGCTGTCACCAAGGAACTTGGCTCATCCGTCTCCCATTTCACACCTTTTTAGGGCTAAAGAACTTGGCTCCACTTTTTGCACCTCTGGTGTTTTTGTTCGGATATACATAAGGCGAAAATGGAAGCAAGAATTACATTTAGATATGTATCGACTTATGCGAATCACAGTTGTCAATAAAGATAAAGGCAGTTCTACAAATATTGTTTGTATTTAGTAGCTTGTTGATTCATCGGCCATGACTTCTACAAGATGCCTTACACATGTTCGAGTATTCTTATTAATTACGTAGATACGTTTTATAAATATCAAATGCATAGCAGCTGGCTAGAATTTTGGCTACTCATGATAAGGCAGAATACACTGCCGAACCTGAAGAACACATTGAAAGTCAGCACAGAAAAACTCATCAAGCTCTGATGCGCTTCAAAACATGAGCAGAAAGCTGTCTTGTGAATATGGTTGAACCAAAGTACCTCAATAAGAATAAATGTTCATAGTAAAGAGTATGCAACACAGTGGTGTCAGCATCGAATATATTAAAATGATGTTTTCTGCATCAGCGGTAACCCATTACATCCTACTCCTGATTCTGATTCTAGTTCTGGTCCCCCTACGGTGATATAATTTACTCGTAACCAAAACACGTTTTCTAAAAGAAGCGGTGGTGTTATATCTCAAATTACCTCATTTTTAAATTGCAAACAAAGAAGAAAAATGATAGCAAAGGACAAAATAGCTGTACAATATATATGTCTTTTCGCCACCTGCAACGGCAATAAATGCATGTTTGTTGCTCAAGCAAAAATGACTTTTTAAGATCTAGAAAGATGTGGAAAGTCTCGTTTCGCTTCATTTACCTCAATTTATACGAAATATTTGGTCATTGATGAAGGCTGAAAGGAATATAACTTTTTTTAGATTTGTCTTGAGCACTATCCTATAAGCAACAAACATATCAACTATGATTTCGTAGTCAATGAAGATGTCCCATTTGCTAGCGATGACAAGCTAATCCTCTTATCGCTCACCCTTCATCGTATGTCAAATCTATTTCAGATTATAAAATTACCTCTCAGTGGACACACTCGTTACTGGCAATAGTAATCCTCACAACATAATGCAGGTTTGGGAAAACAGTTTTAAGTTTTAGCTTGTCACGTATTTTGGCAATTCTTGAGCAGGCTTTCAACGCTGGAAGATTTAGATTTCCTGAAATACTCGACAGGAGGAGACCATCAACATGAGAGTTACACTCTTTTCGATGTTCACTTCCAAATTTACATTCAAGTTTTTTTTTCGCTGTGAAGATAGGTAGGTCAACCAGTTTTCCGAACTGTTAAAAACCCGGAAGAAAAAGCGTTGATCTACCTAGCCAAACTTCACAGAAAAAAAATAAGTCGATTGTAGATGGACGTGGATGGAGACGAGTCGTCTAATTCTCATGATGATGTCCCATCATATAACTTTTGGGGAAATATAAACCTTCCAGTGGAGTTGCCAAAATATTTTGCAGGTTAAAACTGAAAACTGTTTTCCAAAAAGTGAATTATCTTCTGAAGTTTTCTGTCGCTTGCCAATAACGAATGTATCCACTGAGAGGTCACTTTCTAAGTTGAAACTGATTTGATATCTACAGTGAGAATAGGAGGGACCGAATAGATGGTTTGCCAATAACTGCCAGCGAGTAGGGACATCTCCATTGATTATGAAAAAAGTGGTTGATATGTTTGCTCCTTAAAGGATATTGATTACGACAAAACTGATTATTTAGTGACACTGATATGTGAAATGCTACAAATGTTGAGTACTCCTAAAATTCACATTTGCTACATATCTAACTGGTCGACGTGGTGTGTCATACAGCGCCAATTCAGTCTGGTGTCCACTCACATTTTTTTTTATTTTACTAACAAAAATGTTAGTGTTACGAACTATGATGTACGCTTAGACGCGGCGAATGTACCAATCAGATATTTTAGTTTTTTTTTTTTTGCTTTTCTTATTTTGTTTCTGCTGTGAATACATTTTGTGACCCTTGAAAATAAATACTTTTCCTTTCTAAAATTAAAGAATACCTAAGAAATGCAGCATTTGAAAGTACACTGTCTTTTCTTGAGGTGGGTCAACCCAAAGTGGGGTGGGTCCTGCTGAGGTAAAGCTTGCATGACCTCTTTCGAAATGAATGGGCGCCACTGGTCGGATGTTACATGATCATGACAGATATTATGATAATGTATCATTTGAGGGCTTTAGAAGACACTTCATCTAGCTCTATAATAAATAGCTTGTATCTGAAACGTCCGGAACTCTAGTTTCTATAATCACCGTCAGGTGTCTCTCATTGGTGTTTTGTAAGGAAAGTGTGTTCCCATGGATCTTTCCTTTCTGTTGTGTATGAATCACACAAGGCATTCTTGCTATTAATTAAACATCGCACGCACATTTTTATTACTAGTACATTAAGCAAAAATGTTGAACTAGTATGAAAAGCAATAAAAGCGGGAAATAGAAATTGTGGTTATAATGGTATCCAGGAGCTTAAACATGGAAGCAATAACACTAACTTATATAACACGTCTTCCCAAACTTTTTTATACTAAATTTCTCTTCCGCAAAATGAGGTAAATGTACACTATATGTGCTTATGTTCGTCGGCATGTGTGCCTTTATCTGTGTGTGTGTACAAGAACAAGATGTAGAGGACCAGCATGTCAATGATGAAGAAAGTTTCCTTTGAGCTCATTCAACAGCAAACAGATCTCATCTCGTACGTCATTCAAAGTGGGTATTTTTTGCTGTAAAAAAAGAATTGGGAAGGGGGAGGGGGTTAAAGAAGGTTACTTGAAGGAAAGTAGTGTAGGGTGTAAGAAACGAAGACATTTTTCCTTTTCTCTCTCTTTCTCTCTCACTCACTGGCAAGTTTCTTGAACGCAGTGGTGCAAATGCAGCAACTTTATAGGTAACCCTGCTACATTTTACAGCATTTTTTCTCGTACATATAATGGGACGGGCGTAAGCCATAGTGCTGTTACTGCCCACATAATTAATTTTATCTTATCTAAACAAGTGAGGTGGAGTTCAGTCGGAGGACTGTGCACATGTGCTACAGCAGTGAGCGTCCAATTTGGATTGTCTTTGTGTCGATAAAGTTTCGAACGGCACCTCAACCACCTTCGCTACCCTGATCAGTGTTGGATTAAGCTATTTGTAAACTCTGGGCTACTTATCCCCACCCTGGGCAATATACTCTGTTAGGGCCCCTGGTACCTATTCCCCGTTATCGTAAGGGCAACTGATTTACTTTCAGTAGGCCCCTGAACGAGTGGGGCCCTGGACTACAACCTCTTTAGACCCCTTAATCCGTCTCTGGCCCTAGTAGTTACTGAGTTGAGATATAAATGGGCGGACAGTCAAACAGACAAACCTCGTTTATGTAGCATTGAACTCGTCTCTCCGAGACCTATCCAACGATACCTTAACCACCTTTGTAGCCCTAGTAGTTCCTGAGTTAAAAGTTGTCGACACTTGACAGAGAGACAGACTGACATAGCGGGGATATAATACTTCGCAATTTTAGCTCCTAAAGTCTAAAATTGGCACTAGAGTAAAATCCCAGTAATCTTGATCAATAATGAGAATCACTGTAATGACACAATTTTGTATGATCATTACACTTTTTTCCTCGCGTTTGCTGGCATGGCTGCTGAAGGGAAAACAATACCATTCCATGACAGGTTCATTTAACATTTTATATTACGGGAAATACTGGCGTAGAATACTTGTATTGTTTATGGCTTTCGTTAATAATTCATCTCAACGTTCGTCTCATATTGTAGGATCTCGAATTATCTCGAATCAATTGTATCTTACTAAATGTTCTTTTTTCCTTCCTGTATACAGAGTAAACCTCGATGACTTGCAATAAACAGACATAATTTGATGGTTTAAAAATAATCTAGATTTGTCGCCATATTTAGATGCCACTTTTACTATTCATGAGCTGGTATCACTGCTAGAAATTCAACTTTCTTTCTTTCTTTTAAGTCTGCGTCATGGTCTGCGTCTACAACAACATTCTTCAAGAGAATCTTGTTGCTTCTTCTGTAGAAATTTTCGACAACGAAACGAAAGAAGAAAAACCAACACACGAAGTTTCAGTTAATTTACTTGCTTTCCCGTTTCTCAATTGCCTCTTCTTCTACTCTTCGTGAATCTGTGATCTTGTTTCATCTCCTTCTTTTCTTTTTCTTAAACTTTGTTCTTCTTCTTCTCTGAGAGAAAGTAGGTCTATGCTACTCGGAATAAATAGTCATCAACGATGAAAGCATCCGCCAGTAACTTATAATAATACTCTACTTTCAATCTATTTTTAACCCAACGAAGAGATATGGTACAAACAACAACAGAAACATCAAATCAGAAAAAAAAGGAAAGGAAAAGAAAGAAATATTTTCCTAAACGAAGTGGACTGGGGAGAGGGGGGGAGAGACCATACTTCTTGGTATACTCAAAAACTGTGATGTTTGCCGTCGTCATGTGAACGATAGGTAAGGGCTGATTTTCATGAAAACTTGCGTTCTTTGCGATTTGGGTGAGTAGCCAATTGAAACACGTGTTTTATTGTGTGTTCTATTGTAAGGTAAGTGTACCATGTGTGCCAATTGGCTATTCACCCAAATCGCAAGCAACGCAAGCTTTCATGAAAATCAGCCCTAAGTGGAAACAGCCCCCGCTCTTACGACGTGAGTAGGTACCATGAGCTATTGGACTTCCAAAGCGCAATATTGAACACTCAATAGAAGGGTTTGTTCGAACCTTGAATTCTTCGTTCCACAGTGTCACGACTCACGATCTCGTGGTGAGTTCTCCTTGTTCTAGTGTCACTAATCGTCTTATCAAGACAGTGACTAGCGATAGCTGTTAGATAAACGTGGCACTTGACATTATAACGTATTGCGCTATACCGTCTGAGGTATTGTCGAACTTCCACTGCTTACCGAATATATTTTATACCCGGCCGTTGAAACTGCGACCCACAAGAATCTCATGTTTACCAGAGCACTGAGTCAGGCATCTGAACTTACAAGCAAGATTTCCCAAGTGTCACACCGCGGATTTGCTTGTAATTCCTGCAGTCGATAAAGGAACAAAAAGTAAGACATACGTATTTTTTATATCGGCCAACGTGGGAGTCGAAGGGGCAAACACCCCCCTAAATTGAGAACATAGGGCAATGCAACACATTTTAGCAAGCCATAACTAACAACGCTCACTGCGTTTGCCCCCTTCAACCTCCGCGTTGGCCGATATAAAAAATACGCATCTCTTACTTTTTGTTCCTTTATAGACTGCAGGAGTTACAAGCAAATCCGCTTTGTGACACTTGGGAAATCTTGCTTGTCAGTGTTACAACATCGCCACCGAATCATGGACGACGACCGGCAGCGGATAATTTGATCACATGACAAGTCCAGTTGTTTAAGGTGCGGTTTCGTTTAGGTGATGGTCATATGCGATGACTGCATTCAGCGAATGCGTGCAGCGGAAGCATTTCGTAGGGTAGTTTCGTTTGTGCATTTTGCGCCACGCGACGCCTTACTGTACTTTACACATTTATAAGACTTACTTTTCGTCCATTACGAGTTTAAGATCTTTCTGTAAACACTATTTCTTACAATAACAGAATTTTAGGCATGATTACAAACAACTATAACAATAATATAAGCAACATTTTAAATTAAACTCAACTTTCATTCAATATAGAACAATAATGTTACTTCAAGCTGCCTGCAAACTCTGCTGCCATCTATTGAACAGCAAACTTACTACAGAACAACCACATCTTTGCATGTATTCTCTTTCTTTCGGGTTTTACCAACAATTTCATAGTATATTCGTCCATTCTTGATGTAGCTTTCAATCCTCATCTCCGCTAAAGTTCAAATTTAGCACAAAATAGTTCCAAATTCAAAGAAAACACGAATGTAAAGTGTACAATACTCTGCAACGCATGCGACATGCGATTGCTGTAGTTTGACTGGTCTGCGAGGAGTCGTTGCAACAGTTGCATGTGACATCATGCGTCCGATGCACAAACCAAACCGACTCCACTGCAGTGTCAATGTCAGTGTTTTCCTTCAACGTGTCAATGCAGTGACGCGTGCAACAGTTGCTTGCGATCATTGCATGCAATCATCGCACTAACGAAACTACACCTTTAATATGACCGGGAATCTCCCGGTATTGCGTAGGTAACATGAATACTAAACCCATTGCGTCGCTAAGGAACTGTTCAGGTAGGCATGACGGTCATCTGTGATGATCTGGGTGATGTTCTGTTGAGACAGCACGGGATCTCTGGTTCCTCAATTAGTCTCTTCAATTGCAACACCACCCCTCAGATACCTATAGTCTTGTAAGTCATTTGTGATGGATTCTTTCAACAGGACGATGTATCATCTCGGGTTATTGGATAATTAGCCCAGGAAATACAGGTTTGATGTCGGGAATAATTAGGGGAAAGCTGAATTTTGGCCATCACTACTAGAGGTGCATTTTTCCTAAACTCCCCGCCTCTACCCCCTGTGCTTCTTTCTCCTTCCAACTTTCATGCAATACATCATTTCGTTTCAAATTAACCTCAATAATATCCGTAATTCTCTTTTCACGATTACAGTCTCTTTTTCAAAATATATTCCACTAAGAGCACACAATAAATCAAAATCAACCATTCTTCTTTCACAGCGTCCGATTTGTTATAAATTACGAAGGGGAGATCCTATAAGACAAGTTGTTGCTTGTAAGTCTTAATATATACCTGTTTGGGTACAATGATTGGGATGATATTAGGCATCAACAACGGAGGATCAAATCCTCACTCACCAGGGAAAATCCCCGGCATTCCCCAGTCCCCTGCAAATCGAACACTGTAAATCTTTCATTGTACTTTTTAATAAATAAGTAATTTGTCAAGTTTAATGCATTTATTCCGGTGCGTAAATTTTCATAAGATCCTGACAGTTTCTTTACAACGATAATCGATTACTACGCTTTGTTAGAAATAGTGAATATAACGTACAGCATTCAAATGACAATACCACATCATCAAGAGTAAGTTATACGAAAAACTAAAATTACCAACTAAATTTATGATACTTTCCAACTAACAGAAATACGTACCTTATCGTAAAAATTCTGTGAGGTTTTATTTGGTTTTCCTGAGCAAAGAAATAGCTTAAAATTCACAGTACCTTCTTTTATTTCGCTACCCACAAAGCAATTTCGACCTGACTCAAAAGTTAATCAAGCTTACTTTGACAAGTGGAATGACTTGATGCAAGTTTAGCAATTTAAGCCAAAAGGTTTAAACAATGTTGCATCAAGCACTCTAGTTTACAGGAATCAAGGTTGAAGTATCCTTGCCAGGACTAGAAAGGAAATAAATTCTACTTCTTACAAAAATAAAAACGTTGTTCTGGATAGGAATCGAACCGAGGGCCACTGGCCCACCAATCGCATGCTGTAGACTACGTCGAAATAGGTCTGGTACGTGATGGAACTTCAGTGCACTGAGACAACAGTGGAAGTGTAACAAAAAATTCAAATAAATTTTAAGTTTGATCAGAGTCCACGCATAGTTGCTGGTTCCAACAAGCTTGAATTAGATTCGTTATAACAACCAAGTTACTTATGTTTTTCCAACAACAAGTTAATTACGGCAAAACTACTGGGAATAGCGTAAAACGCGTAATAAACATTTTTGTAGCCTGTGATCTAAGAATTATAACAAAAGAAGAATTATGTCGTTACGTCTATTGGTTACGGAGATGTAATGCAATATCTGAAAGTCTGTAAATTTGTAGTTTCGGGGGGAAGGATTGGGGGAAGCACAGGGGTAGGGGCGGGGAGGTTTGAAAAAATTGCACCTCTAGTAATGATGGAACAACTGGACAAAATTCAGCTTTCCCGTAATTATTCACATTTGCCCTTTTTTTCCTTTATTTCCTCGGCTAAATGGTTGAAGTAGTATTCAACAAACTTCGGATTGTGTACTGGACGCTCAGGTCACCGTGGAGCACGTAAAGAATACTGTTGAACAAAACCATGCAGGTAGCTAGAAAAGAAAAGACAAATAGGTTCCATAAATTCTAAAAAAAAAAGTGTTGTTTGTCCGATTCAGAGCTTTCGAATAGATAAAGAAGCAATAGGAATAGTTTTGCAACACTCTAAAGAGTGCCAATGTCTAAAGAGTGTCAACAAGGAAACATTTTTCATATGTGTTAGTAGGAGCAACTTACTGATAGAGGTACAAAATAAATATGTTTATGTCCAATTATTGTACTTGTAGAAATAGGCGACTATTGGAAACGAATGAAGCTATCGTCATTGTAACGAAAGAAAGATATAAGAGGTTGGCAAGACGGCGGCTTACTAGAAGATAGCTGCTGAAATCTCTTGTGTATTTTTTTACAACATTCCAAAATTTTTTCGGCCTCTCCTTCAAGAAAATTTACTCAGTAGTGCCATTAAGTGTTGCAGTGATTTATATAATAGTTTTACATCATGAAAATTCAAAATTAACTGTGATAACAACATCAAATGCGACAGTGACAAGAGAGATCAGAGTGACTGCCAGCTATGGCGGACAGAAACTATAGCACCCATTAAATAACTGACCTTAAAACATCAATTATTATGACTTTAAAACTATATTATAATAAAACATCAATTATTAAAACGAACGCGCAATGGATGGGCATAATTAGCCATTTCCGCGCTAGACTACAAAATATGAATACGAAAGATATGAATGAACTTGAGTTTTTTTAATATTGCAACGAAATGTTTAGAATTGTAAACTGAAGATTTGGTCACATTATGAAGACAATACCGAATAATTGATACCAGGTATATTTACATTTATCATGTTTGAAGGATTATTAAATATACATTCTAAATATGGATTTATGGATATCAAATAGATTCCATGTTGACAAGTTGCTATGATATAGAAGTGACAATGTTGATTGAATATTCGTAGGTTATGCTGGATGAACTTGAGATACTAATGCAAAGAACCAAATCTGAAGCATAGATTGGACACTCTATATTGTTATTGACCTGAAATAGAGCATATGAAATGTGGAATGTGGAGTTCTGTACTACTCCAGTAATTACTTTGATTTGAGAACTGCTAATAAACTGCTATCTGATTTACAGTATTGGATCTATTGCTTTACTATACTATAACAGTACATATCGTATAAGTACATACATCTTCAAACATCTTCATTATATTGAACAAGCTTATTACTTGCCTGGTAAATTTCCCGCCTCAAGAGTGAGAATTATTATCCTCATGAAAACAAACGTAATTTAAAAAAAAGGAGTAATTTTAACAGCAGCTTTTGCATTCTTTAGGATGTTGTAGTGTTTAGTAGTTCTAACTTTAGAACGCAAGGAAGTTGTTTGAAAACCTCGTTGCATAATATGCCTTAAATAATACGTATACCGGTAGCAATTTCTCCTAAGGAGAAACAATGAGCAATACAATACTATTACATCAGCAAACAATTGTCATGTTTCCATTTTGGTGTTTGCCAATACTATTTGTTTTGTAGTGAATGTTCCAAAGTTTTATATTTTCTAGGGAACAGAAAAATAAAAAGTGATTTGCAAAGAGTAACAGTTATCTATAACATACAAGAATAAGTTTCCAACTTGTCTCTGTGTGTGTGAGTGTGTCCGGTTATTTTATTAAAAACCGCACTCTGCACCTCCACAAATGAATATATGAAAGCTTATGATGTGAGAGTTTCACATAAATCTGTACGGTCTCAAGCAGTTAAAGCACTGAGGCCCAAGTAGCGAAAAAAGAGGAAGAATGAAGATATGACCTCGATTTTCACAACAATCAGCACCAACAATGAACAAACCGCTGCTATTCTATTAACAGTGATGAATAATGTTGATGTCAAATTTCGTGCTGCTGTGTCTAACGTACACAGTAAAAAATAGCTGTGTTAATTCAACACAATGCGGTGTCCCAGCGTGACTACCACTTTTGTGTGTTAAATCAACACAACACACGGTGTTGATTTCGGTACTGTGAGAAAAAAAAGTTACGGCCGCAGCTAGATTTGAACATGGGTTGCTCAGTTAGAAGTCGAGCGACTTACCAACTTCGCTAAATCACCAGGTGGAAAAAACTCTAGATTTAAACAATCTAGAGGATAAAAAAAATGTTGCTGAACCCCAAACACACACAAAGTTACTCACGACTTATGTCATGAGTTAATCACTTTTCCATTGGTCAATTAGGTATCACAATCCCCATTTATTGAGAATATGTTCCATTTCTATGAAAGCAAGCGCAGCATATGACATGTTGTTACGATAAGCAGTAATGCCGCTCAAGTGTTTGGCTGTCGCCATCTTGCTTGCTTTTATAGAAATAGAATATTCTCAATGAATGGGAATTCTGGTTCTCAATTGACAAATGGGAAGTGATTTAACCATGGGATAAGTCGTGCAAGTATCTTAGTTTGTTTTGGGGATTCAGCAATGTATGTTTGATCCCCTATACTGTTTAAATATATAGTGTAGTCGTTTAATTCAAATGCTGTTCACTAAATGTCGTTTGCATCTAGCACCTTTACTGTCTGACGATTTAGCCAAGTCGTTAAGACGCTCGACTTCTAACTGAGCAACCCATGTTCAAATCTCACTGCCGCCGTAACTTATTTTTTTACAGTACCGAAATCAACACCGTGTGTTGTGTTGATTTAACACACAAAAGTGGTAGTCACGCTGGGACACCGCATTGTGTTGAATTAACACAACTATTTTTTGCAGTGTAATGGAAGTAATAAAAAGAATTGAAGAAAAATAGATTGGCAACACTGACAATTGGAGTGCTTGGGAACTGGAATATCCTCAATATTTGTTTATGCCAACCTTCATAGTTCTGTTATTTTCTGAATTGAAAGTTATCTCCATTAGTAAATATGGAGAAATACTGCTGCCCTCGGTAGCAGTGTGCGCTACGGTGCTGGGCCATCGTTCATGAGGTTGCGGTTTCGAATCCCGCCATATTTGGATTTTAAACTGATTGCGTTCATATCATCGTGACAGGCCGAAGTCTATAGCTACTAACATGGTCCATATAAAATAAAGTTTACAATGTTTTTAAGACTGAATCCCAGTGGGTTTTCCTGCCTTTTTCGTTTTACGTCAATTATTCAGAATCCCATACAGGTAAACAAAATTTAACTTTCACGGACCAAAGTTCGTTTCGTACTTCAATAATGAGTTCAATTAGCTTTAAGGAAATGCTAGTAATAACTTCAGGATTGTGTACAGCTCAAAAGCGTCTGCACACAATCCTGAGATTACTAGTAGCACTTCTTTAAAACTAGTTGTATCCATTATTGAAGTACGAAACGAACTTTGGTCCGTGAAAGTTAAATTTTGTTTACCTGTATGGGATTCTGAATAATTGACGTAAAACGAAAAAGGCAGGAAAACCCACTGGGATTCAGCCTTAATAGAGAAATACTCTCATATCTCGGGTTCCACTCATCCGATCTGAATTATCCATGTCCAACGACATCTCAAAAACCTTGGTAGCCATAATAGTTTCTAATTTGAAAGTTGCGGACAGACAAATATAAGATTTTTTCAAAAAACATAAAGTTGAGTTTAAAACGGTGTATTTATTATTTTTCTTTTCCGTCGTATGTTACGTTGCTTGATCATTGATAAATCTGGTAATTCAATATTAGCTGCCGCAGGACCGTGAGGCGTTGCTAGTTGAACAGCTGTTATATTCACCAAACATTCTGTTTTTACTTACCCTGTTTGAAAGGAAATTCCGCCATCTACGACATCATATGTCACAAAACACGAAATTAGATCATTCGGAAGCAATTATTATCTCTTGTACGCCTTCCTTCTACGTCATTTCCTTTTCAAATCCATTCTAAGCGTCGTGACATCCACAATCAATCATATTGGATAATCAAGTTCTTTCACTTCCTGTTTGGACCGTAACTAGCTCTCAATCTAACTGTCGCGTTGGATTAAACTTTCTTTTTAATTCGCAAGTTGACACTTCAATATATCATTGCTATTAGAGCAGTCATTTTAAGTCAAAAACTTGTGATTAGGTAAACAAAAATCTTAAGAGCATGAAATTTGGTATACGTATAGTATTTGGCCACCCAAGTAACATAATAAAAACCCTCAAAAATCAAACTTGTGCTACGGCCGCCATCTTAGAAAATGGCGGCCATTTTATTTTTTAATTTCGTTGAAACTACTCATCACATCGAAAAAAAGTTTCAAATGAAATTTGTTCAGCATAAAATTATGAATCTTTTCTGTAATTACCTTTTTTTCTCATTTGACCAATTCTAATGTCACAAAATGACATCAAAGAAAAACGACTTTTTTTTTCAGAAGTCAAAATCTTTAGATTAGTTTAAAACAGTCTTAAAGCCATGGGATTTGGTATGTAGAAAGTGTTTGGCTATCCAAGTAACGTATGAAAGGTCTCCAAAACTCAAAGTTGGGCTACGGTCGCCATATTGGAAAATGACGGCCAATTATTTATTTCAATTTTCGCGAAAACTAAGCGTCGCATCGAAAAAAAAAGTTCTAAATAATGTTTCTTTAGCATAAAATTATGATCTTTTGTAATTACTTTCTTTTGTTATTTGATCCATCCCATTTCTTGACTAATGCTGTGTTCTAGTTTCTCAATGCAATATTTTCTACTCAGAAATCAGTAGCCGGCCGGGTGGTCGAGCGGTCTGCGGCGGTAGGCTATCGACTCAACGGTCCCGGGTTCGAGTCCCGGCAGGGGCATGGGTGTGGATTTTAACACTTAACAGCTAAAGGCAAATCGTGACGGGCCGAAGTCCAAAGTTACTAAACTGGCCCATATAAAAATAAAGTTTATCAGAAATCAGTACTTTTGAACATAATCTTTACGTTGTTTTTTTTTCAAACAGATTAAAATTTAAGTCAAGGTTACTTGCAATTAAGATACTTAATTCTTAGTACCTACATTTTGTGTACTGATGCTATCATTTATGTTATTTCTTCACAGAAAAAAATGTGCAATCAATTTAGAAAAAAAATTAGGTAGCAGTTTGTGTTATTGGCATTAATTTCTACCATCATTAAAATAAAATGCTACATGAAAATAAAATTTTGTGACAATCAGTTTAGGTTTTGTGCCTTTTTGTTGCTTCTGGTCAATGAAAGAAATTGCCTTAGCAACAAAAATTTGTAATTTTATACTGAACAAACTAGTTTAAAAACATTTTTTTTGAAGTGCGGTATAGTTTCCGTTAAAATTGAAAAAAAAAAGTCATAATTTTCCAAGATGGCGGGCGACCATAGCACAACTTTGATTTTGGAGACCTTCCATATGACCACACGAATAACTCAGTGATTAAGACTTAAATAAAAAATCGGGCAACACAGCGATAAGAAGCGTATAAAAATGAGTTAGAATTAAAAATTTGGTCCCCAAATGGATTAGACTGGAAGTGGACAAATGAATTTAAATATTTGTTCTGTTGTCTATCTTTCAACACTAAGCAATCACTCCAGTATCGTTTACGTAGAGCTCGATGGTTCCACTAAGGTATATAGACAGGTTTGTGCTATCAAAGGTCAACAACGTCATAGAGCTTTTAAAAAAGCGATGTTACTTAGATCTTCAGAGGAACAGCTACCGGTCACTGATAATTGAGATCATTAATACTGTTTACGAAAGAAAGGAACTATTGCTGAGGAAAAAAAGTGTTTCTAATCAACCTAATGGCTTTTTCCTAAAAAAACGCACTTATTAGATGTCTTGCTATCCTTTTCTAGGAGGGGGGCGTATTTACGTCATAAGGCTTGTTGTTGCAAGCGACACCCCCAGATCAGTTATCAGTGAAACACGAAGAAAAAAACGAACGTTTCTAAAGAAATAAAAAAGAAGAAGATGAAACTGTTCACCAGATAGACGTGTTCTCTCTCTCTCTGTCTCTTTCACTGCTTTGATTTCGTGCCAACTTGCGCGCACACGGGGCACGTTTCTTGCGACACCAGTCGTCAGTCGTCCGCAAGGAAGTAAGCAAAAGTGTTACCTAACTTTTCCTCTTATTTTTCTTAAGTATCTCCTCTGGTTCTGACTGTTCCAACAAAAACAACACCGTGAAATTAACGTTTGAAGAAAAAAAAGCGCAAAAGGAGGATGCAACATTTTTGCCTCTCCGTATTCGCGACCGAAATGCAAGATACAGCTGCCAAAAGATTCCTCAACGTAAGAAACAGCTGACTGACTGGCATGACAGAGGGTGCCGCTCCGAAAGCTTGAAGTATACTAGGCACTGTTACATACCTTTAACATACCCTCAAATTCTTTTCTACATGGACAAAGGAAACAAGGGTTGTTCAAAATGTAGTGCCTGATTAAGAGTTGAAGAGTAACAAGTAAAGATTTCTGATAAAACATTTTAATTTTGCTTTTACATAGCATTGGCGACTTTTTCTGTAGTCTCCCTCTGCATTTGGGCAATTACTTATCATACCATGTGACAAAATTTCGGATTCCCTTGTCAGACACCTCCGCTGCCAGTCCGTGCGAGGAACGTAATAATTGTGAATAGATTTCGTCAGCTACGAGACAACTGAAAGAATAGGTCCACAGGCTCCACACTAGGCCATGTTGATAAACATTTTTGTTCGTGGACGTATTGACGAAAACTATCTCAAGACCGCGACGATCTTCGATAATTAAGCCGCTTATTATTGTCGTAACTTCTTCAAAGTGCATAAGGCCGGGTTTTCATGTACCCACTAGCTGCATTCTTTGCTTGCCTGAGTAGACAATTTAAACATATGTTTAACTATTTCTACTGGCTGCTCATAGAAATAACGAGCAAACATTCGACGAGCGCGTACATGAAAAGCCAGCCTAATGATTAGTTGCGTGTAATGCCATAAAAAGACCCTTGTGAAATTAACTGGAGGATAGACATGGATCTAAATACAGGAGACGGATCTACTTCTAGCGACCCGAAATTGAAGCTAGCACAATCCATGAGTACCTGACAGGTGTAATTGATTAAAAAAAAACAATTGAACATCACGTTCCGTACAATACCATATTTAAAATATTCCAATCTTCCTCCACTCTTAGCTAGATCTTCCTCCATTCTTGCTTCCAGATACCCAGGCATAGGCCAACCAATAAGACGCAAGTAAATCACAAGTCACCAGGCAAGATTAATCGAAAACCGACGTCAAGTTGACCCAGCTTAATTGTATTTGGTCAGCCGTCTATCGTATTTACATCCATGGAGGACAGAGATAAAATATTCCATTTTGTTTTAATAATATTCCAGTTGTAAAGTTAGGCCGGCTTTTCTTGCAGGGGCTCGCCGCGTGCTTTGCATGCGATTTCTATTACAAGTAGAAACCGTATTTAAACACGTGTTTCAATTGGCTATTGAGTCAAATCGCAAGTGAAGCACGCGGCGAGCGCCTGTATGAAAAGTAGGTCTTAAGTACATTCTGGTTCAAATTGATAAAATGTTGTGCCTGCACATGTTAACCTTCTGTTTACCAATTTGCTGTTAAAGTTCTTGAACGTTTGATGGTCCACTACAAAGCCCACATGGCACTAGCGCTCTACCACTGAGCCACTGCGGCCCAGCGAATGTGTATTTCTAATTAACCAATGCTAACTTTACGCATGAAACCATTATAATGGTGTAGAATCTAATCTAATCTTTATTAAAGGATGCTTTTCTTGCAAGAGTGTGTTGTTTGCTTTGCTTGCGAGGCAATTGAAGTACGTGTTAGGGCGGGTTTTCAAACATGCTTGCGTTGCTTGCTTTGTTTGTGATTTGGATGAATAGCCACTTGAAACAAGTGTTACACCACGTACTAAAACTACACCACGAAACATCAGGTGTTTTAATTGGCTATTCACCCAAATCACTAGCAACGCAAACTTTCATGAAAACGAGCCCTTACACGTAGAACATGCAATAAAACACGTGTTTCAATTGGCTACTCACACACATCACAAGCAATCCACGCTTGCAATGAAAGCAATAGCTCTTGATTAACTTCAATGAAGTTAGATATTGTTTCCCTGTTATTGAACTATGTCAATTAGCAAGTTACGGTTAGTTGAAATAATATCGGCGCACTTGTAAATTACAGCTTTATTTTTCAATTAATAATATATTTCTCTAATATTTATGTAAAAGGAGAGATACATAGAATAATAGCTGTATTCATAATTATAAACTAAAACATAATATCAAAAGCAAACATACTAATGGGGAAGAAAAAAGTTATGATTTTATTCCCTGCGTCATGATTAGGATGTCTAAAATATGTGAGCATGCAAATTTTTGCAACCCAACTCAAGCGCAATTGGTTTGGGAGCTATTGATGATACAATAGTCAGATTCTTGCAGGGTGCGAATGACGGCCGGAGATGGGTGGGGACAATCCCCCTCTGGAATGTATTTATCCCTGGCTGCTAACTAGAAATCTCTATCCCAGGGTGGGGGGATGAAGTTGTCCCCCCTCTAACGCGTTATAGCTTTCTTTTCACGAACTTACAATGAGACTGGTAAGGTTGTGTGCTCTAGTTATCAAAACAAAAATATGTTGTGTGTAGATAAACCTTTAATTGCTGGTGTTACAGCTAGTACTTCCGAAAAGTTATGACATGATAAAATCACTGACCACAGTAAAAGTTGATCGCACAATGGAGGAAAGTAACCAAATTTCGCCTAGCAGCCTAATTTCAACCACACAAGTTTCACAGTTAGTACGATTTTGAAAGTATCGGAGTCGATTGTCAAGTCGGAACTAACGCGCGAACAGTAATCTCTGAAGATTTAAAGGGTGTGGTGTGCCTCTTGGTCGTTTGTAAATTTTCTCCTTCTTGGAGTTTTGCAGTTGTTATTATGTCGTCTAAGAGCTTCAGCAACGTAACTATAAGCATGCTTTGTGAATAGTAATTGAGCTAAAATGTACTTACATTGATAAGTTTGGCGGGGGAAATCTTGACTTTGGTCTGTGGAGAATCACATTTTACAATGTCAAGAGAGTTCTTTCTAATCTCACCCACCTGATGGGTTTAAATTTCCAATCCCTAAATTTAACACGATGTATTATGCAACGTGAAGAAAGTGAATTAGTTTTAGAAGAGCAGATAACAAACTGCAATTCAGTGAAAACCGCGCAATATATTTGCTATTTGACAATTATATTGTCATATCTAACAGTGTGAGAGAAATTTGAAGAGACACATAAACAACTTCGTAGAAGCACAGCTAAAGGACTTAATTTATCAAGCAGAGATGGCAAAGGACTGTAGTTATTGTAGATGGCACCACTGTAGTTATACATCAACAAGCACCAAATCTATCACTCTACGACACAGAGTGGCCCATTAATGAAAGACTGTACTTCCAAGAAAACATGGACGAAAAGCGGGTTGCATGTAGAAAATGTCACAATTGGCTCCATGAAAACTGTGTTGGTAAAGAAGCAAAAGGTCCACTTTTCCCTAGTGATATTTGGCTGCAGTAACTAGAGTTGTTTAAACATAAAATCTACTTCTCCAGATTTCGTGTTTTGAACTAACAATAAATCAGAGTTTTTCTATTTACAGCCTTTTCTTTGTTTAGAAAAGTGACACTCGTATTTTTATGCATAATTATAGGTATAATTGTTCATTGTGTTAAACTTTATGTTGTAAGCAGATTTCTTGTTTTTTAATGTTTTAGTCATTATTGCTATTTATATGACAGCAGTCAGTAGGTGAAATTTGGATCCAATTATTTTTTATAAAAGCCAGTTTTGTCTTGTTTTGGAAATACATTATTTCTCATGTTGTATGGATGAAATTATTGTCCAATCACAATTGTACTTTAACGGTTGTAAAAGTTAATGCAATACTCACATTCTTGTTATGAGAATTACAATAGATTTTATGCGCATCCAAAAAAGAAGTGGGAGAAATGTGGACACTTTTCTCTAAATGTTTGGAAATTTCAGAGAAATAAAATCAAAAGAGAGCCGAGAGTCGTATCAAAAATAGCACTTGGCTGTTAGTCTATGGCCTGGGAAATGATTAGGTAAATCATACAGTGTCGAATCTCGAAAAAAGCACAATGTTGCCAGCTGCATGGGAGAGCACGGAAATATTCTGGTACCGAGAACAAGTTGAATCTTAGACTGAAAATTATCATAATATCATCAAACGTTTTGTCAATGATATTCCAGTAAGTTAAGTTACAAGTAAACAATATCAAGTATTTTATCCCCCCCCCCTCCCCCGCTGGAAAGATTACTTTAATTCGCACACTGGATTCTTGTCTGTGGAGAGTGATATAAAACTGTTGAAATACCACTATTGTATCACTTGTATATCACTATCCACAGACAAGAATTTGACTATTGTATCATCAATATATTCCAAACTTATTGCGTTCGGGTTGCCAAAATTTGTATGTGCACATATTTTGACATCCTAATCATGACGCAGGGGAAAAAATCATAACTTTCTTTTCTGCTCCATCAGTATGTTTGCTTGTCAGTGAATCTTCAGCTCACACTAAAACATATCATTGCAAAACTCTAGAACGCTGTTGTTTTACTTATACGACTGCTAAAAATAAATGAGCCCCTATTTGACATGAAATGTCTTACTACTTATTCCCTTTATTTGCGCTTTAAGTTCGTGTTGTCATCATTGGTCTACATTAGGACTGATTTTCATGCACGCTTGCGATTTGAGTAAATAGCCAATTGAAACACATGTCAGGGCTGGTTTTCATGAGAGCTTGCGTTGCTTGCGATTTGGGTGAGTAGCCAATTGAAACGCGTGTTTTATTGCGTGTTCTACATACTACGAAATAAAGCACGTGCTTCAATTGGCTACTCACTCTAATCGCAATCAACGCAAGCTTCCAAAGAAAGCAGCCCTTCTTTCTCTAATGCGGAATTTACGTTAGTATATTAGACAATTATTCCGCAATCGTTTACTTACCCCTATAATGAAGAATATTGGAGTGTATATTGAAGAAATATCACGCAGAGAAAGAAAACGGGTGGAATTCACAGTAATAATATTGAGGGGAAAATATCGTTCGGAAAAGTACGGATGAATTCAGAAAAGTAAGTTTAGTTTGGACTTGCCTCTACCCTTATATAGATTGTAATGAAGAAAAAAAAGTATTGTGAAAAATAATTAAACCATTGCTTCACAGCCCAAGACGTCAGTGAAATAGGGAATATCCCATATCCTTGAAAAAGAAATTGCACGCGAAACAGGGTAAATAAATCTAGAGTGATTATGACATCTCGAGTTACGCTGTGTGTGTGTGTTGGAATTGCATGATTTTTTTTTCTTTTCTTTTTTAAGCAAGCTAATGTTCGGTTGCTATGGTGATATTCCGTGCCATACACCATTCAAGTGCAAATAAAAGAACCGTCAAACAGAATTGAATTACTGTTAAATTTTCATTTTGTCTCCCTCTTTCTTCTGAACTGTGTTGTCTTGGTATTTTTAGCAGCAACAGATCAGGGTTGCTAGCTTCTGAGAAAATACTAGTGAGTACATCTGCACCAAATCCGACTTGGCTTCTGGTATTTACAATTTTAATGTTGATTACATTTTTTTAAAATTTTAATAATTCAAATTTCGCTATTGAATATTCTAATTGTAACTGACGCTTGTAATTTGGATACTGTAGTTTGTAATAAGTTACTTTTTTTTTTTCTAATTTGGCTACTTGCGACTCTTGTGGTGGATTTAAACTATTTTCTATTTTCGTTGGTCTACTATAGTGCTCTTCAGATAATGTCATATTGAGCGCATATATCTGCAAAGCGACTTGGTGAATAATGGACTTATTCACTTATAATCTTTGAACCAATCATGTGATAATAAGGGCTGATTTTCATGAAAGCTTGCGTTGCTTCCGATTTGGGTGAATAGCCAATTGAAACACGTGTTCCACTTCTGAATACTGAATACACGCAATAAAACACGTGTTTCAATTGGCTATTCACCCAATCACGCAAGCTTTCATGGAAATCAGCCCCAACAGACTATATCTGCCCCGACATGCGGTAAGGTAGGACCAGCGAGCTCTGCATAATGATACTGGAGTGACTGTTTAGTGTCGAAAGATAGACGCCAGAGCAAATATTTAAACTCGTTGTCCACTTTCAGTTTAATCCAATGTGGACCAAATTTTCAGATCTAACTCAGTTGTATACGCTTCTTATCGCTGTGCGGCCCGTTTTTTCTTTAAGTCGTATGAGTTATCCATATAATAGTCTACCGTACTCTGCATTTAATAGAAAATGCTGCAAATAATATTTACGTTTTGGCAAGAGTGACAAAAATTAAAAAACGGGCCACACAGCGATATCACGCTTAAAAAATTGAGAATTGAAAATTTGGTCCACATTGGTTTAGACTGGAAGTGGAAAACGATTGTCTTCTCTGCTCCTTGGCTTCATATATTCATGAAATTTTCAATCCCAGTAGTCAGTCCAGTATTTGTTTTAGATAGAGATCATTGACGTTCAGCATAAGCACTCTGAAGGTATGTGAAACGTTATTTAGAAATGATCAGTGTTTCAACTTGGATGACTTATTATTGTTTGTCTAATTTTAAAGAAACCTCTTTTGCTGTAATCCAATATTTAAATGACAAGGAGCTCCACCAATAAATGACGCTTACTGTTAGACGAAACCGGATGTTTTTTTTTTTTTTTTTTTTAATCTACAACAAAGTTATTCATAGCAAACTCAAATTTTGTGCAAACGATGCCATCAGAACAAATAAAAATTCTCATTTTCAATGTTGATTAGTTCTCATTTGGGTTTCAACTTCAACAGCAAATTAAAATGATTTGGAAATAATTTTGGATTATCTGAGAATAACTCACGGACTCTTGGAATAATATTTTAGAGTTTCTTTATCAGAATGTGATATATATATATATATACGCTCTAAATTGAGTTATTTTGTATTTGTTCTAATTATTTCGAACTTCTCTTTGCTTTTGGAATTAACATAATTCTTTTGAAGGTTGAAATCACTTTTTTTTCGTAATTTGACATACGAATGCGCTTTTATTGCATTATCAGTTTAAACTATTCAATATGATTCCGAAGTGAAATAGAACTATGTACCAATAATTAGGGTTGATCTTAACCCTAGCATTACCAAGGGGAGGAGGGAGGGCTCCGAAGCCCACAAATTAGTTGTTTTTTTACATTTCCAGTTCGGCAAAAAATCTGAAAAATAAAAATGATACTGTCAGGCTTCAACCTATTGTTGATACAGCGTACTTGCTTCGTTTTTATTACTTGCCTTGTTCCAATTTTAATTTAAATAATGCTTTTTGGGCCTCGGAAGCCCTTACTCATGTAAGTGACTATTCACAGAATACTGTAAATGAAATCTGAATCTGAAATATGACATCTGGTATGATATAATGGTATCTAATGAGATGTGGTATGAAGGTGCCTTCGTGCATATACTATACTGTACTAAGCTACTTTTCATCTTATTTTGTTGTTTTTCTAAAACAAAGAAAACAAGTATAAGAAATATGCCATAGTTACTAACATTTGTCGCGTTCACAACTATTAAGATATAGTTGGCAACACTGTACTTAGAAACATAGAAATAAAATAGAAGAAAACTATGTGATGCCTTAGACACACTAAGTTCATATCAGACAGTATATAAAATAGTTTCCGTGAGAAAAAATAACATTTTCCTTGTGGGCCTCAGAGCCCCCACCCCACACCCCTTGGTGATTAATGCGACCCAAAGATACCTTGGTAATATTAGGGTTAACATTTTAAAGACAGTTATTTAGATTTCGTTATTTTCAGGAGTTGGCCTTGTTTTAAATAGGTATATGTCACTTCCCAATTGAACTCTCCAATTTTGTAAAGAGTATTTTAGGATTCGAATTTGTCGAGGATATGAATAACGCTATGAAAGTGAATTTATAGTTATCCTCTATATACTATTCGGTTACCGTTATGTAAAAAGTTGGTTATATCTAAGTGACAATGGCAGCGGGGAGGCTACAATATTTCATTTCAAAAAGGCTGGAGGGGGGGGGTGACCTAAATTTATGTCATGTATAAAATTATGAATATCAACAAAACTGGGGAATACAAAGGGCGCTAATGTAGATTTTGGGGAAGCTTCAGCCCTTCCTAGTATTCGTGTAGCGACCGTTCTTATTAGGCCTCCTTTTCATGCATGCGTTAGCCGATTGTTTCTCTTGTGATTTGGCCGAATAACCAATAGAAGCACGTGTTTAAGTATTTCTATTGGATACTCATAGCACTCGCTCGCAAAGCATGCGGCGTACATAAAAAGCCGGCCGTACGTTTCCTGTTCAATGTTCCATATGGTACTTTCTTCTTTCCCATATCTGGCAACCCTACATTAGGTCTTGGAAGAAGGGTTGTGCTACGTGTACATCAATCTACATGAAAGAGACTCACAGACAAAAAAAAAAAAAATACCAAAGGAAGGAAGAGGGTTGTTACAGCATATTGAGGCCACGAGGCTCATTCACGTGTAAAATCATTCTCCTCCGTCTACTATAACACTTATCACACATGGTGTGTCATTGCCCAGTGACTTCATGAAGAGGCGCTTTATTATTCTCTCTCTTATCTACAGAGCACACTATTGACGTCACTAGATTATTTATTTATTATATTCACCCCCTACTCCCCTTCACTTGCCTTATCTATTTTTATGTTTAACAACAAATTTACAAAGCTTAGATCACGTTAAGTAAATATTTTACTCAGGCTTTGCCTTCCACTTTCCAGAAAGTCTTCGAAATTTTTAGAAAGATTATCAAGGATTAAAGACCTAAGATATACCATCACGTGACTAAAATTATGGCATGACATTAAAGCACTTTGTCCCTTCGGTTTTCTGTTACTACACTAAGAGCAGTCTCTCCTGAAGTTTGACCTTGTTTCGACCTTGTCAGCATAAAGTGAAATTTGAGGAAGCGTCTTTTGGCTATCGAAAGTATCTCCGACGTACCGTACATATTTTTGTTAATTTTTGTCTTTATTGTATACTCAGAGCCATAGAAAATAAACAATCAGTACAGTTTTCCAAGCCCTAGAAATTACAACTCCGATAGCATACCAGCTTGCAACAAGGTTGTTAGTCATTTGGTTTCGCCTTGTCAAACTTGATATTGTGTTGAACTTAAGAAACATACTTGTTGGAACAGCATAAGTGAATTGGGTTTTTGTAATTAACCTTAATTCAAGCTTGTGGGAACAAACAATTATGAAAGGAAGCTCATCAAACTTGAAATTGATTTAAATTTTGTTTCGTTGTACTTCTGCTGTAGTCTCAGTGCGCTGAAGTCTCATTACGTGTAAATCCAACTGATAAATTGAATATTTGCTTTATTACACAATATTGCAACTTGGATCTCGGAACCTTACAGTTAAAATAAGCAGCTATTTTTGTGTGTACATTTCTGTAGAGCGTAGATTCTCTTTAAGGAAACTTCAAGATAGGTTTCGTAATTCCATTAAATGAGATGAAAGATCGTACATAAAACAATGTTTTCGTTACTGAACTCTCTGTATCTAAGTGCTTGCGGACAGCCATTTCTAGAATGTTAGATAACTCATTAATTATTTCTGTATTTTTTAAAAGGTTGAGTTTGAAGGGAGTCAGAGATAGACATAGAATACAACAGTAGCAGAAGATTATTGAAAAAATTTAAAAAGAAAGGAAAAGTAGTTAAAATCACTAATGTTTCTCTGCTGTGAGAGTTCATTAGCACTGAATTGAATTTATTTAGGCAAATTTGGTTCAGGCCATTGTCGGATACAGAGGAGAAAACGTTGGCAGACCTCAGTCTTTATGGGCGGCTGTTGGAAGAGTTCCCAGGACCTTTCCATTGCTATGCCAACTGCGATATGGCCGTTCGGTAGGTTATTAGTGTCGTATCCTCTCTATCATTGTTTTGTAGGGGAAAGTGTGGTAATATGGGAGTGGGCTGTAATACAGGATTCGCTGTAACTTTTCACTCATAAGCGCCACGCTACAAAGACATTGCGGTGGAAGGATAACCTGCTTGCGGTTACCACAATATTCATTTTTCTTCACCTTATATAAGAGGTAATGACATTATATTACTGCACTATACAGAGTGTGTATATTGTAACATGGAACGTTCTTGGCAGACTGGTTCCTGGGTTCTAAAACAACGAGAGAACTTCATACGCGATTTTGTCAAAAATTGGTTCGTTTACGAGATACAGGGACTCAAACATCGTGACCAAAATTAAACTATTAAACATTTATCAATAGATCAGAAACTACATGTAACGAAAAGTTAGCGATTGAAAGTTGCCTAGCATCACAGGATACCGAACCAATATTCCCCCAACCTTGATCGATATTAGGCGGTATTGGCCCAATATTCTGTGCAACTAGGGTTGCTTTGCGCCAATCACTAGTAGAAATATCATATATGAAACAGAGAATGCAGTGTTTCAAACTAACTAATGGACGAGTTTGTTTATCATCTATTATTCAAAGATTGCAACATTGCAGCCCCTGGTTTACATATTATGATTATCATCGCTAGTGGGCATCAAATATCCAATAACCCGATTGCTCTATTTTAAGAAAATAACCTTTATGCCAGGATGGCAATAATGTAAACCCAATGACATAACATTTTTATTTGTAATACCTACTCTATTGATACAACTGGCTTTCCAATATCACAGCTTACATGCATCGTTCTGATCTATCGATAAAATTTGATTTTTTTTTTTTTACATTTGTAAAAATTTTGTTTTGAGCTCGAAGTTGGATACCCTGCGTGTGCCACGTGAGTCACATGGTTGTGATGCACTCTATATAACATAAGGATGGCTGTAGGAAATAATTTAAATTATAACACAGTATCATATCATGGCAAAGTTTGCTATGTTGTAACCAAACATAGCAATGGTGGTAATATGTGAAGTCATGAAATGAATATTCCATCAGAATTATATTTTCTTTGTAAGTTGTGGTCACAATAATCATACATAGCAAAACATCTGCTACTTTCTATATGCACTTGAAACCAGTATCAAATCTTGAATGTTATTTGCACTTTATGAACTTCATTTTACTTTTATGATATTACCACTTAATTTTTTGTACCTTGATTTTAGGTTTGTTCGGGTGGGTCTGCTCGTCGTTGCACTGGAAGTGTAAGCCGTAAGGTGGCACAGAACTGGTCGAGTGGATGTGACGTCACAGTATATATTCCTGAAATCTCGAGCAGCACTCGCTTGGCCACACAAGCGCTTGTTTTCTTCTGCTAGCAGGTAACGCCATCTGTAATCCTACCTCTCACACACACGCTTAAAGAAGTGCAGCCCACTCGAACAAAGCTTAAGAACCATGTGTGCGTTTTGTTTTATTACTATTATGAACTGCTATTAAGAAGTTAATATTTCGGCCACAGAAAGGTTGAGACTAAAACTTGCATGCGCAATTTGTGTCATTACTCTAACCCGTTCGATTTACAGTTAAAATAAAAAGACCTCTACATGTACAAAGTTTACGTTGAACACCGACTGTTAGGGCTGCTTTACATGAAAGCTTGCGTTGCTTGCTTTGCGTGCGATTTGGGTGAGTAGCCAATTGAAACGCGTGTTTTACTGCGTGTTGTATTGTACGGTAAGTGCCTCAATTGGCTACTCACCCAAATCGCACGCAAAGGAAGCAAAGCAACCTTTCATGAAAAACAGCCCTTACCGTGATTATAGGGTAAACGTGCCAGTTATTGTCACCTTTAGATCACTGTCGTTTTGAAGCTTAAAGTGCATATCTATTCCAGCCTTATTTTTTTATTCACGGCTAACTGTAAACTCTTAATTAGATCTTTCCCTAAATTGCTTTTACAATGAAATAATAAAAATGCAGAACATTTTAATGTGTTCTTTCTTTTATTAATTACTTTTTCTTAAACAGCAAAATGACCAAATAGTTGGCACCTTTGATGCCCAGTTATTGGCACGTACATTCAC
The DNA here is from genome assembly GCA_022664845.1 of Lepisma saccharinum. Classification (NCBI taxonomy): domain Eukaryota; kingdom Metazoa; phylum Arthropoda; class Insecta; order Zygentoma; family Lepismatidae; genus Lepisma; species Lepisma saccharinum. The sequence goes on along the minus strand of JAGDQP010006336.1, from coordinate 46,629 downwards.
TATACGTTTCAGAGCCCTGAAGACGTGTACAAGTTATTGGCCCTGCTGAGACCAGTGTAGTTGGCAACCCTGCCAAATATTTGTTCCTGTGAAGCCACGTACAACGTGAAAATATAGCGATAGAATTTTTGTCTTAAAGGTTAGAATGGCCATGTTAGAAATCTAAAAACTTTATTTTTTTTTAAATCTAATTATTTGTCCCCCCCCCCTCCCCCGTGCCAATGAGCAATGTGGAAAACACTACAATAATAATTACATTATAGAGAGAAAGAAATTGAGGAAAATGGAAGTATAGTCTTAGCTTATCTTCTTAGATTTGATAGGTTAAATGTGTAACTTAACGAAGCTTTCTTGAAATTATTGCCTTAACCACAAGCAATAACTTTAAATGTTGTATTTCGTTTGCGTTATTAAAGAAACAATAAACAACGTGTCGGGAACAATATAATTTTGGCAAATTATTTTCTACCTTATTTTAAAAAAATATATATCCTGGGAGTGACAATTACAACAGCGACGTTTTCTCCAGTGCGTCGAGACCATTGACCTCTATCTACAAGCAATACTGGACTGATCGAAGCCATTAAAAATTTAATGAATATATGAAAACAGGAAACGGAGGGTTAATTTCTATTGTCCACTTCCAGTCTAAATTAATATGGATCAAATTTTCAGTTCTAACTCAGGTTTTTACGCTTGTTATCAGTATATCAGGTCCGTTTTTATTCATATTTTAATTCTATCGAAAAACATAATTAATATTTAAGCCATGTACTATTATATCCACAGTCCGGTGCGTGAGTAACTAAAGCAAAAGCCATAAATAAATAAAAAAAATCGCTCAGCGATAACAAGCGTCAAAATCTAAGAACTGAAATTTTGATTCATATTGGATTAGCCTGGAAGTGGAAAATTGAGGTTAATTGTATATGCTCTGTTGATATCTATTTATCGAGACCGATCACTCCAGTATCGTTACGAAGAGCTTATTGGTAGCAATTGAGAAATACAACTTCGAAAAGAAAACTCAGAAAAATAAAACATTAAAATTCTAGGCAACAGGAAAAATCATAGAGTTAGGAATATAAATAGAGGGAATCTTAGGCTGTTTGGCTGAAGAGGGGAATGAAGTCAAGAGACGGAAGGGACGATGCATTTCGGCCATATTGACTGGCCCCATATTTAGAGACCCTCTTTTCCGACTATTGCCTCTCTGATGTGCATTCATGCTTCTATTGAAAAAGGTAATCCTCACAGTACTCGGTATAGAGGGACTCTAATGGGGCCACAAAAGATGGCTGCTGATAAACCGGGATTTGGCTTCTTGTGACGTCATGTATGTTCTCTCTATATTCCTCCTAACTCTATGGGAAAAATAAATAGCTGATTTAGTAACCCATTTATTTGTAACTCTGTCTTTCCACATGTAAAAAGAATTTTGAAAAGAACACGATAGTAATATTTAAAAGTGTAGATTTTTGGAAACAGTAGTAAAAAAGATAGAACGCTGTGAACGATAAACAAGAGCAATGCCCTGGTGAGAATGTATGCGATTTACACGTGCACAAAGAGAAACACCAGCATTGAAGGTGAGTAGAAATAGCAGTTTTTGTGTAACGTCTTGGATTGTCTTCATTACATACCCCTTCCCTTTGTCGTAAACCATTCCAATAGTATCATCTACTGTTCAGCCTTGAACTACCGGCCTGTTGGCAAGGTCGCCAAGAAGCTGTCTCTCTGGATACTGATGACAATCCTGTTTCAGTGGTGACCTGGCTGGCAGCTTCTCAAGAAGATTATTGCTTCTTCTTTTTCTTCTTTACCAGCCAGCTATCGACAAAACGAGAAAAGAAGAAGAAATGTTTCTGAGGCAGGATCTCTTAGAACTATACAACAGTTTCATGAACTACAAATACATATAAATATAGAAAAAGTTATTCAGTGCTTTACGTTGATTAATAACATTATAAAACTTTAATAATTTATTTTTCAAATTCACTAAAAAATATAAATGTTATTAAAAAATACTAATATTATTAAACTTCAATGAAAAAACGAATATTATTAAAATTAACAAAAACATAAATGTTATTAAACGTCAATAAAAATACAAAATACGAATATTATTAAATTTTAATTAACTAACCACCTCCATGGCTAACGGAACTCGCAAGTTCATCGTCGCAGTAACAAACGTTTCGCCTTTGGATTCTATCCTGGGCAACACCAAGCCAGTTTTCATCATAAACACCTACTTCTCGAAGATCCCTTCTAATGTTGTCCTCCCAACGACGTCTAGGTCTTTCCAAAGGTCTATTTCCTTCCGGTTTACCAACCAAGATGGAATATAATCTTCTCTTTCTCCCATCCGAGCTTCATAGGCTGCCCATCGCGATTTCATTATTTTTACAACATCTGGTGAATCGTACAGTTTGTGAGTTCTTCATTATGCAGTCTCCTCCATTCTCCAGTCATCTCGTCCCGTATATCTTTCTCAAGACCTTATTTTCAAACACACGTAATTTATGTTCATCTGCTAGGGCCGTACTTAAACTTTCGCAACCATAAATTACTATCGGCAGAATAACCGTTATGTACATTTTCAATTTCCTTGATATTAATCGCGATGTTAGAAGTTTTTTGACTGAATAGAAACATGCGTTGCCCGATACTAAAAGACTTTTTATTTCTTCCGTGATCTCAGTTTTGCTTGTTACGTAAGCTCCCAAGTATTTAAGTTTGTTTACTTTCTCTATGACCTCATCCCTAATTCTTATGTTTTTATTTCCTTCATTCCCTGTGCTTCGGCTTGTTATCATGTATTTTGTTTTATCTATGTTTACCTGTAGACCTATCTCATCACACGCTATTCAGACATCAGTGTTGCTTTGTAGTGCACCTATATCGTCCCCTATTCAATCTACATCATCCGCGTATACGAACAGTTGATTCAAACCATTCAATGTTTAATAAAAACAGAAATATGATTTATTAAACCTTAATAAAAAATACTTATATTATTTAAGCTTCAATAAAAATATGATTATTAAACTTCGATAAAACTAACATTTTTAAACATTAGTCAAGAACGATCTCTATTTAACTTGAAAAGAGCAAATTTTAATTTAAATCTACGTTGCTTGTTCGTTACTGTGTAGTAATAAAGGGATAGACTGTGATGTTATTCCCAGTGGGACACATAGTATAAATTACGATGATTTTACCTCGATAACACCATTGAATGTCCGCCAGGTAGGACTTTCTTTTTTTTTTCATGGTCGGGTATGGATTTCCTTAAAAATCTTTAACACAAGAAGATTTGTTGTAAACATAGACATTATTAGAGGGGAATATATACTTATCATTATGATTATGATATGATATTTCCAAGATTAATTACGCTCGCGACACGGACTTTACATTCTCCCACACCTTACTGCAAAATTTGTAAATATTGCGTTGCTGCAGAAATTCTGTTGGTGTTTTTACCAGTGCACTAACCTCGAATAAAGAAAGTCTTATGACCAGTTGTAATGTTTTGGTCAATTCAACATGGCGGCAAGGCGCACTTCCGGTCCATAAATTTTGGCTTGTTACTAGTCCTATTATATTCTTACGTCCATGGATTAAACACATCAAGTGTTTACACAAGTGCTGAAGAAAACGATAACGAAGTCTCATTGTTTGTCGAAGTCTCAAGACTTCTTTGTTTCCATTACCTGATCTTGGTTCATTGTATAGATTTAGTTCGTTAAATGTTAGTGGGATTAAGTACGTAAAATTAGTGTCATTTGTCCTCTCAATTCGTGTTTCGAATGCAACTTGCGAGAGGCAGTTCAGTGTAATGCACCAATCATTTTCCAAAGAAAGGTGTAAAATGACCGTGGAACTGTTGAAAGCTGAGCTCCAAATCTGTCAAAATTATACGTTCAGTGGGTTCTATGAATGCTAGGAGTGAAGTACAAGTTCAATAAAAATAATTAAACACAAGATGCTTCGTCCAGAAAAATGATACTATTTCATCCTCATCGGAAACATGTAAGTGAGAAATTTTACTTTGTGTTTACTGTTCAGTTACTGTGTGAAATGTAATTTTTTTATTTTTATTTTTTGGTATAAATACGGTGACCATACGTCCCTAATTTTCCGGGACAGTCCCGAATTTTAGGTCTTTGTCCCGGTATCCCGAGAAATATATTAAAAGTCTCGAATTTCATGGGTTAAACTTAAACAACCCAAGTGGAAAATTGGACACTGTTTCAACATATTTTACCATCTGCATCACTCGACGATATGTTGGACAAACTGTGTACTTTATTCTTACCTCATTGACAATCTCTTCGTAGAGTGAGCTAAACTTAAATTAACTAATGAACTGAAATGATTATCGGTTCTCAAGAATCTAAATCAGCAAGACATAACCGTCCGAAGGTTAGAGAAAATGTGTGAATTCGTGCAGTTATTTATTGGGATAAATGCTTCTGTAGAGAGGGCATTTTCAATAATTTCTGGCGACCAAAAATCGAATGTGTGAACGCCATGTTAATGATTCAAATGAACAATTCAGAATCTTGATGTATCAAAACATTAAAAAGAACAAGTAAGTTGCCTTCAGAGAAGTATGATTGGTTCAAACTATCAACGTCGACCACTCCAGTAGAATAAACTTTAAAAATCATTTGTCCAAATTTCTAAAGACTCTTATTTAAAAGTTATTTTAATTTACCACCTATTTCACTATTTCCTTTACATTAATATATTCTTTGTATAAAAATCATCATGAAAAAGAAAATATAAAAATGTTTTTGGCACATATTCTAGAAGTTTTGTTTTATTTAAACCTAGTATTGACCAAAACTAACAGTAAAAATTATGTAAAATAAAAAATGTTTTAGGGTTTAATATATGTGTGAAAAGGTTGATTTATTATAATTTGAAACTTTTAAGAGAAATAATTTAAAAACATATGTTATGTCAATATTCAGGCATAAAACCTGACTTGTAAAACTTATTAAATATTATTTTCAGTGATCAAGTTCCTACTGATTTTAAAGTTATAATTTGATACTATTTTCAATTTTATTTTAAAAGTCGAGGTAAATTTTAATAAAACGGAGCTTTTAAGCTAAATTTATGGCCTAAATAAGAATTTTCTTCATGATGTATATTGGAACCATAGATGCTAGCTACTATAACCCTTAAGCGCGTATAGCTAGTAAAGTTTCAGTGTTATGCAGTACACACAGAAAAACAACAGCAACAACTAGTCTATAGGGAATATTACACCTTTGTTGGACGACAGAATTTATGCATCAACCCAATACAACCCTGGGGGCGCCCTAAATTTATACAATAAGTTAATGTATCTTTTTTCTTTATTTCCAGCTTTCGCAAGAAAATCGACCTTGCTTGTGCCTTACGATATTTCCATCTTTTCAATATTTTTCCATAAGTGTGTAGGTTGCATCACGCACTCGCCACAAAACTAACCACACTATTAAAAATAATTTCACCCGAGAGGGACGTTTTAAAAAAAAAATGCTAAAATGTATTCATTTTCTTCTCGAACTAGTAATAAAATTCTTTCCGGGAGCTAAAATAAAAGGAGAAAAAGAAGATGAAGAAACAGCTAAGAATAAAGAAGCAAGGCACTCGAACAAAAAGAAGAAGAAAACTGCAAAAGCACAAGAAACGTGATGACACTGACCTTCCACATGTAAACAACGTTTGAAAGAAAAAGTTACGGCGTTAGTAATTATGCGGGTTCCAGGAAGAAATTTGACTGCTATTTCTGTATGTTCTCGGATCTCCCCCCTCCCCCCGCCACCAAAGTTTATAGTATATAGAACTAAGAGGTTGTCTCAAACGTGACGTCATAGAAGTCTCCAAGGATATTATTATAAGAGGAGAGGCCAAAATTTAAAACAGAATCCGAACGTCAAAACGGTAGGCCTATGATAAACCAGTCCGCGGGTATTACATTTTCCGTAAAAATCTCCTGACACAAATTTTGGTATGCGCCGCAATACAAAAATGCCGCCATTAATCAATTGGTTGGTATAAAAATATAATACACGTTTTGAACTATAGTGCATATATATTTGAAAGGGATCCAGCAAACCAAGCTGGTCGATTTCAGATGCAGTATGCTCTAAACTTTGATTAAATAAACGAAGTGATACTCTTTGGTGTTTGTAGATGTGCCCCCTAAGTAAATGTAAGACTCCCCGTGACAATTTGTCTGGCTACACCGCTGTCTCACTTTTACTATTTTTAATTTTAAACTTTTTTTTTTTTTCAATTTCCCAAGAACTTATACTCCCGAAGTCATGGATTCCATTAAAAAAATATAAAACTCAATTATATACACCCAGACACATCAACTTTAGGATTCGTGCTTGCAAAATTCCGAATTACCATAAAAATAGAACGTGTTCTGACCTCCATATTTATTACGATCTTTTTTTTTCGCTGGTGTTTCGCTGGACAAAACTTTCAGGAATTTGGTGGCTGAATTCTGTTCTGCACTGTATATAAATAACATTATTTGTAAGTCATAAAAATAAAGCAATAGTTGTGCTGATTTCATATGAAAGAGGGAAAATATGTCTGTCAATAACAACGAAGCTAAAGAGAGTTAATTATTTTCATTTTAACGTTCAATCTTCAATAGAAAGAATGTTATTCAGGTGACGTAAAAGAAATAATAACAGTACATACCTAAACGAATGCATTTCATTATCTATTTGTACTCATTAGCTTCCTTCATAACCCACATTGTTTCATTATTAACACATAATTATTTATGTCACATTACCATGTATGTATAAACGTACTACCAAGAAATATAAGCTGACATCACAGCAGATGTTGTAACGGTAATGAAAGAAATATTGAAGAGAGGAGTCAGTGTGTGTTTGACCAATTTTATTTATTCGATACAATGACCTCTATCTAAAAGCGATACTGGACTGACTGCTGCCATTGAAATTTTTGTGAATATATGAACCAGGTAGCGGAGAGGACACTTATGGTAAGTCTACATTAGGTCTTGTTGATCAACATGTTTGTGTGCGTGAGGATTATCTAAAGACCGTGACAATCATCAATTTTCACTCCACTTATACACATGGGGATTTATGCTTAACAAGTAACGATGTGTATGTATTCTCCTTGTCTTCAAACTTCCTAAGAAGAATGAAATTGTTTATTTTGGTTTACTGCACAAAAATGTGCACTGACTTTGAACAATTTTTTGCGTGACGTTTATAAATTGTCACGGTCTTTAGATAATCCTCGCGCGCACAAACATGTTGATCAACAAGGCCTAATGTAGACTTACCATTAATCTCGTTTGTTCACTTCAGTCTAAAACAATATGGACAAAATTTTCGGTTCTAACTCGATTTTTTTATCGGGTGATATCGCTGTGCGGTCCGTTTTACGATTTATGTCTTAATTCTCACAAAAAACGTAAACATTATTTGCAGTATTTTCAGTCAAATGCAGAGTACGGTATACTGTTATATGAATAGCTAAAGAAGTAAGACTTAAATAAACAAAAAAAAAAAAAAGGGGGGGACCGCACAGCGATAAGAAGCGTATAAAACTGAATTTGAACTGAAAATTTGGTCCACATTGGATTAGACTGGAAGTGAACAAATGAGATTACATATTTGTCCTGGCGTCTGTCGTTCGACACTAAGCAGTGACTCCAGTATCGTTACGTAGAGCTCAATGATTCTATATGACGGAATATTTCTTTAAAAAATATGCGGAATGGTTACCTAAGAATAGTGTATTGTATGTTAATTAAGACTCCGTTAGAAGTATTACGTGTTTGATTTTTCTACTTACTTATGGCCTATATTTTTTCATGGCCTATATATTTTATCCTCTCATGTGGCTATAGGTAAATAAATATGTCAGGAAATATTATATTCATTTCACTCACACACACTTAAACATGATAGAAATCTTAATATTCATAAATACTCAGAAACTCACATTCAAACAGGCAGTAAACGTCCTTCTTCCACCAGCAGAATTGAATCTTTACTTTATATGTATATCAATCGTACATATGGGATACGTCTTATATATCATATAAAATAGTTTACATGCGTATGTTAATTATGCATATATTTATTAGAGACATTGACCCTCCGAGGTAGAATTCTTCTACACAAAAGGACGTGCGCATGGTTTTCAAATGGCTGTTTAAGATTTCCTAGTTTGCATTGGAATGTTTTGGATTTCGTAGGCTCCATTCTTTCATTCATCAGATTTCTTTTACCATTGTCTGCTGTTTATGGTTAAGGTATGCGCGGACATGAATTCCTAACCAAAACATGGGGAGCGATGATCAGTCGAGTTTTTCGTACTCACGCGTTGATTTTTACAATCTTAATGTGCGAGGCATAGGATATAGTTAATGCAGTTTGGCTGTTAAAGAAAGAAGAGATGAGATTTTATTTTGAAGGAATGATATTTATATCAGCTTCGTCATAGTTTTAAGATTAGGGTAAAGCAACGATCTGTAAAGATGGCAGCACTGCTTCCGTATGTGTCTAATGTATTTTTATCTTAGCTAAATGTTGTAATATTGCTCCTACAAATTCAAGCCTAGAGAATCCAAAATTTCAGAGAAGAAATACATAATCATAGATGGGCAGTGCCGCGATACAAGAAATTGATAGCTTGGTAAATACTCGATACTTTGGAGGAAAGATTCTCTCTACTCGCTACTTTTAAGCGCTAGAGAGTATCGGAACAAGCGATACTTCTTTAGCAAATCAGTCCATTGGTTGAGAGACGGATCTAAATAAAAGAATTGTGATATGTGCTAGTAACATTGAGAGAAATGACGTCATATATAGATTGACGTCATCTTTTGTACTACTGTTTATTTTACACTTTCATTCAAAGAAAACATGTCAAGTATAGATGCAGTATCCAGAGAATTTTGACAAGTATCGATATCTGTACTCAGGGCTGGCTTTAGCACTAGGCCCGGGCCTAGGGGCGCATCGTTTTTAGGGCGCACTTTGGACGAAAATTTAGTAAACAAGACAAAAATTTCAAAATTGAATAAGAATAAGAATACTGATTTCAAGAAAAGGCGAGAGGAAAAAGAACAGAAGGATAAAAAACTCTTAAAACAGTCTTCAAAAATAGCTTCTTTTTTTGGACGTACAGCTGAAGTTGGGATTGTTAATGACAATACGAACAGCAATGTTTTGCCGTCTGGTTCAAGTGTAGAATGTGAGGAAAGTGCTTGTAAAATCGAACCGGTACAGTGCCAGAGTGTTTTGGAAAATACTAAATCTAGCAAAGAAATTAGTGAACAGAATGTAAAAACTGCTGTTGATTTCGGAACAGATCCAGCTTTGTGGGAGATTAATGAAGCGTTACGAAATCATGTGTGTATTACCGGCGTGATGCAAAACAGTGATTTACACTTCAGTAAGTCTAAAAGGCAGTACTCAGATAAAGTTCGATGTCTTTCCAAAAGTTTGTTTTGTAAAAAAGCTTCAAAACGGTGAACTTAAAAATAGGGCATGGTTGGTTTATTCACCATCGAAAGGATGTGTTTTTTTTTGTGTGAAGTGTTTGTTATTTGGGGAGCCTGGGAATTTCTTCACTGCCTCAACACATAGATGGGCTATTCTCAAAAAAATATTGTACTTCACACCTATAAAATCTATCCAAGACTCGATGGTATGCTCATCACGACGCCTGTCAAGCTTTCAGTGAAAACTGGGAAGGCATTATTGACAGTTTGAATGAAATTGCAAATGATAGTGGTGAAAAACTCTCAACAAGGAATGAAGCTAATGCTTTAAAAGAAAAGTTGAGTCCACTTGAAACTACTTTCATGTGTGTTCTATGGAGGTACAATATTGGAAGGGTTCCATACAGCTAACGTAAAACTGCAGTCTGAAACCACGGAGATAAAGAGTTGAACTGACGCCTATGGCGGACTGTAACCATAGCAACTGATACACAACTGACATTAAAACAGCAATTATAGACAGATAAACTGTTAAACTGTCATATATTAAAAATATTATTAAAAACAGCAATTGTTTAAACAAATGTGCCATGGATGGGTGTAATTAATGCCATTTCCGCACTAGACATTAGATCAGACCAGACCAGACCAGCAGTAAAATTACTTTTTAAAAAAAGTTGAAACAAAGAAAGGTCTAAAATATTTTATATTGTATTAAAATTTGTTCGTTGGTCGGGATGAAGGGCGGCAAACATCTTTGGGCCTAGGGGCGCCAAAACATTAAATCCGGCCCTGTCTGTACTCGTTTTTTTTTTTAAATCTCTATCTTGCAGGCATGGATTTATAAGTGGGCCCAGGCCTAGGGCGCCAAATTTTGGTGGCACAATTATTACTAACTACTCCTATCCATAATTATGAGAGACTTTCACTAGTTGGGGTGGTAGTCACTGTAAGAGTAATATGATACGTCGTGTTCAGAACGATGGAGTTGATGGCAGTCGTGGCTCCTGATCTATTTTTGTTATACATAGAAATATATATTTCATTTTATAATAAGGTTAGTATATTGTGTGGGGGGGGGGGGGGGGGGGCGCAAAAACTTTTCATGGGGGGCCAGACTCAAGGTGCCTTGAACCCTAAATCCGAACCTGGTATCTTGTATCATATACTTTTAAGCAATATCTTTTTACATGTCTGTTCATAATCATTTCAAGTGTTCTATCGGTGACAATATTTAATTTTCTTTTTTTTTCATTGTTGAAAGAGCTTCATTGTTGCTGTAAATATCCAGACGTATAACAATGAAGCTGTTTCAACATGGAACGAAAAAGAAAATTAAAAGATCGGCATTGATCGAACTCTTGAAATAATTACGAAATTTCCTGCAACGATAAAAATACATTAGACATATATGGATGTAGTGCTGCCATCTTTTGTTGGAGATCGTTCCTTTACACTAACCTTAAACTACTTTTTACCTAGATCTCAACTTTAGGGCTCCATTCCATGTGCGTGATGGAAGCGTGCGTCGCTTCCGATTTGGTCAAGTAACCATTAGCGAAATCACGTCGCATCTAGTGACTACTCGTCCAAATCGTAAAACAAAACACACGACGAACGCATACATGAAAGGGCACTGTTATTGAGGCATTTATCTGAACGAAACACCACCTTCTATATACCCTCTTAATCAGTGGTGTAGGTAAGGGGGGGGATATGGGGGATATATCCCCCCTTTGATTCTACCTATATGAAGTTGGGAAAATAATATATATCTGCTAGTGATGCAAAATGTCGATTAAAAGAGTCTCAGCCCACCCTTCCACCTGGTGCATTTTCACAAGTAGTAGCAAGAACAACAGTTACCGGTAAAACTGTCTCGGTTGGCAACTAGACAGTTAATGTGTCAACACAAACAGAGTCTCATGTACTTGTAGACTCTCCGAGGTCTCCTAGAGGCTCAGAGACTCCTCGCGATATGCCGACGCAGGTTGCAGGACAACAGACACATGTGCAGAGTTGTAGAACTCCACGGGCTAAGTCTACTGTTAGTCACAATAAAGTTTCAAAACTTGCACGAGCTTCGGCTCTCGCGACAAGAATTAAGCGTCTGACACTAATGTATTTATCTTGGTCTGACACATGTTTTGGCTGCTCGGTTAGCTCAGGAAGAGTCTACACATACAATCGATCAACCAAGTTTATCTTTGACTACAAACATGATTGAGGACGATCTGATGGATAACGATTGGAATCACGTAGGAAGAAAAGAAAACCTTAATTTAAGCCTAGACTTAGAAGGACTTTTTCTTGATCTTCATGCTGTTTTGTAGAGAGTTTCTATGTATGTTCCAGAGACAGCTCTACCACCGTCTATTCGAGATGATAATTAATGTCTTTCAGCTGTAAAGTTTTAACTTATTTTCTCTTAAATTGTGAAGGCCTTCTAATTTTAACCTTGTTATATTAAAGGTCATATACATCTTTAATTTTTATTAATTTTTATACTGGCTCTTTAGTCCAGTATTTTATGCTTCTGAAGACCTTTTACATCTTCAGGTTTTATAGTGTGTTGTTTTCTTAACAGCTATTTTTAGACGTGACAAAGATAAGGGACTTTCCCGTATTCAGATGGGCGAAAGCCAAATAGCAGATACCGCCCATAAAATTAATTTTACTTTACTTTACCTTGTTTGTACTAGTTGTACATGAAAACCGATAGCGTAGTTTTACTTGTAACTGCTTTCATATGTGAGCCAAAAGTTAAATTATAATTTTTATATTCAAGTTATCAGATAAAATATAAGTTAGATCCTTGTATGAACCATCTAGAAGCTCAGCTACTGTATTTTGTCCTGTTAACCGAGCTTTGTCTGATACGGACATTATTTTGTATTGTGTGTGCTCCTGCGCGATGAAAGAAAGACTGCACACGCTTCCAAGCTATCAATTCTAAATTAAAATTGATTTCTTAACAAGGAGTACAACATTGCGTAGCATTGCCGAACGTTGCTACTATGCAAGAAGTATATTTAGGTCTTTCTTGCTCATATTGTTTGGAAGAAACATTTCTCTACCTTTTGAGCTAGAAAGACTTAAGTGATATGTGCCCCTCTGGCACACAACCCAATGCTAATAAAACAGTTGTGCCTTCATATCACTTTCAAATAACTTTCCAACGCTTGCGAAATCAACAACGACGCTTTGGCACAACAAAATTCAATCCTGTCCTCATACTATTAACTCAGAAAATTAAAAAAAAATGGCAGTTACGCCCCTTTGGCGCTCAACCATCGATATCAATAATTGTTTTTCTTGTCTCTGTTGCAAGCAACTTAATGAATTCATTCTGGGATTTCCCCCCTAAGTATAAGATGCATGACATGGTCGCAAATTCCGGTCATCAAGCCACTTTTTCATTACATTACAATACCTAGACATAAGCTGAGCGAGTTGTTGACAGTTTCCATTACAATCATCGTCTCCGCCACGAAATGCAAAACCCTGGCCGAATCCTAAATGCTTCCTTTCCTTCCTTTTGCTAAGAAACCAAAGGAGTCAAGTGAAGGAACCTTGGAAGGAGTCTAGGAAAGGAAGCATTTTGACCGTTGTACACTTGGCGAATATAGTTAGTGACATCTTTGAAAAGCATTAGGAACGTAAACAACTGTGCAGCAGGTGGCGGGATAGGAGTGCTTGTTGTGATATCGTAAGCAAACAACCCCAATTGAAAAAGCACGAATAATTAGAAATGCAAACAACTGCGTAGTTGTACTCGTTTTACAAGCTGCTTTGATCGCGTAAGCCTTCCCCTCTCCTTCGCTCGAGGGGTATTGTACGCCGCGTATTTTTAAGAGAATCATTTACATGGTCATATTCAACATTGCCTATTAGGGGACAAGGGGGTGCCCGTTCCTCCTCTCCTAGCAGGAGAAAATTATACTAATATGGCACAAAATATGGGGATCATAACAGTCAAAACAAAAATAAATGAAGACTGCATTTGTATGGGCGCTGTCTTGTCCCCCCCCCCCTCAAATCGTAACATGGGCGCTCTTGATCATATTTCTTATTTATTCATTACGTGTACTGACCAGTGAGCAGGTCTTTCATTACAATTGCAATTCTTCACGTTCTTCTCTTTGAAAGACTTTCCAGGGAACAGCTACAAATAAATGTTTCAGTGCTGTTTGTAAGTTGTATTATTACATAAATCAACGTAAAGGTTTCAAAGCGTTCAAAATGCAGTGCAAAAGAAATTATAATATAAAAATTATCAACCACGTGATGAGTGCTACAAATTGCTGTAGTGTTTACAGAGTAACTACATATTAGTTGAAATCAATTTTGTGACATTTTCTATTCCTCAATAGAACAATTTATGTAGTGAGTTCAGTAAATAATGCGAACAAGAAGAATCATCCTGAATATCCTCATATCCTGTTTTGATGGCGGAATACAGCTGCAACTGTCATTATTAATGCACATAAGATACTGCTCACCGTTGTCCCGTGGCTAGGCTCGTGAAATTCTGTAAAACAAGAAGCGGCTGTAAGGCTGTAGTTCAGTTGGTACTGCGCAGGGATTCCGCCAGTAATTTCAGTTTGCGAGGGTGTAAAGTCAAGGAGAGGTCATGCACGGTTTCTATGGATTTTCGACCGTATAAATGTTAAAGTTTAGATTTTTCTTGAAAATTTGGGGGTGACACCCCTACAGGGGGTGTGGTAGATTCACTGGTAGAGCGTTGGATTCTCATTCTGGAGGTCCTAGGTCCGATACCAGCGACCGACCATCCTGACAGGGTTTTCGAGGGATTTTCTTGTCACATCAGGCAGTGCTTTATTAAAACTTTTTTTGAATTTTAAACTATCATCCTCAACAACGCAAGACGACGCTTACCTAAAATAAATTGTTTCCTCCCCTGTAAATTTTCTTGTTTAAAAAAGTTGTTGCTGCAAATAACAACAGAATCTTATTTTCAACAGAATCACCAAAATACCACGAAAGAATAAGCAAATCAAAGGAACGACTAACTCCATTGATACAATGGAAGGAACAACGGAAGACAAGATGCTAATCGCGCGGAACTACCCTCCCCACACCACCGGTTTCCACGCGAGATCGTTTCCTCCCCGCTTCCTCGTTTTTAGGCGTAATTCCTTTCTTCATCCGTCAATTCATAGGTGGCGCTAGTTTCTACATGAAACAATTGAACGCTACACAGATAAAGAGCGCGAAGGATGGATGGGATGTATCCTTGGCCGAAGGAGGCAAAAAAGGGCACAAGGAAAGGAGAAGACGTTATATGGACAGTCCTTAAGATGGACGACCTTCCGGTAGGAAAGGAAATAGGAGATGAAGAGTCACTTTAGGATGCACCCCCTGTCTTCCTAAAGTACGAGCGACGTCTATTAAAATTCTTAAATCCTGTGTATTGTAAACATTCTGCTCTTATTGTCTAATCATCTCATTTCGTTTTGTTTTACTCAATAGAATGTCAACATGAGTTGTCTTTGAAACAAGACTGAAATAATCCGGAAGTGTTGCTTTATGTGCTTTCGAAGAAAAGTGTTGTGCCAATTTGCAGTCTTTAGACTTTCCAATACTGACAGACGGTGCCAACGCGGCTTAATAAATGTTTAGTATTTTCATCTCTGGTGCAACAGAACGGCTTCATGTTTTCAGTAACGCCACCAAATAATCAGGATTTTGCCGAATTTACTCTACAAATAGATTCAGCAGTTTACTTTTGATTGTTGTGCTAGATATATATTTGACGAATCAAAACGAACGTTTCTGATTTGGGTTTAACTATCGAATACAAGTTTAGTTAATCTCATGCTCCTCTATTTCAATACTAAAGAGATAATCTTAAATGGTCCCAATAAATACCGACAAACATGTGGATTTGCCGAACTGTTTCACAGTGTATATTAACGAAATGAGACAGTTCATAAAATATAGGGTAGACCGGGGCTATTTGAGTATAGTAAGAGAAAAGTCAAAATTTCCAAAACCCGACATATTTTAGAGTTGAAATAATTATGCCATAATCTACGTACATTATTATAGTACAACATATTAAAGAATAAAGAACCTGTTAAGTCATGGAAATTCTGAAAACGAATTTAAAATAAAAATGGTAGAATTCGAGACTAGTAATAATCACGGGGCTATTTGGGTCGTTCAGGGGGCTATTTGGATCTTTCGTAGTATCAACATTGTTTACATTAATCACCTTAGCGTTCATGTATATTCTTAAATTATACCCTTTTCTATATAATTTGTGAAAAACACAACATTAATAAACATTTCCCCTCAACTCTTCATTGACGTAACCACTATCTGATAAGGAAACGTGACAAGCCGGTGGCAGATTGTTGACGAATTCTTCTCTCATACGCTGACCTTTAAAAATAACAAATGGTGGGATGTATTGTCCAAATGCGTTGCAAGAGACTATCACAATGACATTTTCGCCTCTTTCGACGCTAGTGAGAGCAACCACTTCTTTTTCCCCTTCTTGGCAATGACCTTGTTTGGGTTGTTGTTAAGAGAAAACGCCGTTTCACCCACGTTCTATATACGCTATGGTTTTGTGTTGACACTAATCGTCGAAGTAACAGATTTCAACAGTTAAAAAATCACTCACAACTTCGTTATTAATTTCCTCTGCACGAGCTCTTGAAAGTCCCTCAGACTTCCATAATGATAAGTTCGGATGTCTTTTCATGAAACTTGAAAACAATCTTCACCAGCTAATCCTTTGTGTTTCCAAGGATGCGGAATTTGATTTATTATTACATATCGATGCACAGCTTTACGAATCGTTTCAGGGGTGAAGCCTAGTCTTTTTCCCGCGAGAGTCAAAATTCGCAACACGAACTCTTCCTCCTGTACTTCTGTCAGTACTGTGGGGTGTCCTATGGCTTTCGGTTTTACACTTTGAACTATTTCATCATTATCACCCAAGGTTAGTCTCAACCTTTCGACCTGCACGTTCCTTCGCAAAGTTTCAAATTTACATTGCAGAGCTGTGAAGCTCCACGTAAACTCAAATCACCTTTTGTTACACTTTGGATGGCCTTCTCCATGTCTTCATTATTTCACTCGTATTTATGTTTTGATTTCTATGTCCGTACCATCTAAAAAGAAAATGAAATGTTTTGTTTAACATACAGGCATCATACAATCTAAACCATCAATACAAAATTAAAATCCATAAATTAAATAAATTCACATAAGTCTTTCACACTAGACAGAGGAGAGCACCAAAAATGGCGTTTATAACATGCGGACATTCTGTTTTACGCGTACGGTAATAATTTTACAAATATATGCATTTGCACAGGTTCAGCACCTTATATCATACAGCCACTATTTTATATCAGAGCAAAATATGAAATCTTGCAACTCAGAATAGTCGCAAATTCACAGCAACTGATAAGAAAGCAGCAGATCAAAGACACACACACCCTTCCCTTTGCCAACGAACTCACAACTGAAGGCAGGTTCAGCGTACCGGTGCGCATATTAAATGCGCAGTGGCATTTTTTCTTAAGTTTGACCCAAATAGCCCCGGTCTACCCTAATGTATTTGCCGAATTGACAATAAATTTGACGAAACACACTTCTAAACGGCTGTACCGAAACGATAACTTAAATTATTCTTGATTAACACCAACTTGATTCTCGTTAAACCTAAAAAAAAAACACGTAATGTTCGTTTGCATCCCATTTTTCAAAGTTTCGATATGGAAGCTTTCAAAAACCAGAACTTGCCGAATGGCTTTTGATAATCTTTGGTAAACTTTATTTTTACATGGGCCAGTCTAGTAACTTTGGACTTCGGCCCGTCACGATTCGCCTTTAGCTGTTAAAATCCACACCCCTTCAGGGTCTCGAACCCGGGACCTTCGAGCCGATGGCCTACCGCCGCAGACCACTCGGCCACCCGGCCGGAAAATGGCTTTTGAGTTGGGTGTGTAACACCTCCGACCCCCTTAACACCTCCGACCCTCCGACCCTGATTGTGGAAGTATTTAGGACAATTCATATTTGACTGATATTGAACTATTTAGGAACACTTATTTTATATATATCCGCTTACGGACAGGCATTTTTGTGGCTTTATGAAGAGTGTAAATATATACCCTAGACCTAGATCATAAAGAAATTACTAAGTATGAGAAAACAGATAATAAAAGTATAACTCATGATTTTAAAGAATTAACCTAATTTGTGTTCGAAAAAATTGTCCCAATTTCTTTATCGAACAATGTCACATGTAATATGTTCAGTGCATTTCTAATTTCTTCCCTGTATTATTTGATTGGAGTAGTGTTTCTCTACGATTAACCGTTGTACAGATTCTTAAAAAAAGGACGCCTTCACTTAGTAGAAGCTGTGAATAATCCCAAAGATTCTGTTATAAAGTTTAAAAGAACCAAAGAAAACTGTCAGAAGGAAGACAAAACAAGTTTCACTAAATCGAAGTACGGAAAAATCTATAAAAATATCTACAAAAGTCCAGAAAATGAGTTCCAATTGCAGTACAAGCAAGCCCTTCCAGGCATGAATCCAGATTTATTTTTTAGGGTGTTCAGGAATTCGGAGGAGATTCAAAGAGGGTCTGGATATAAAATTAGATAATAAATACATAATTGCGTCTAAAATTATACTAAGTTTACAAAGATGTCAGAGTTTGGGAGGGGTCAACACCCTCTGAACTCTCCGCCTGGATACGTCACTCAGCTGTATGAAATAATACTATGGGTCTAGAATATGCAATAGCTACAAAACTCACGTCTACTAACAAAACTAATAGTACGATAACAAACATGTCAATTGAGGCTTCATTAATCTTTTTTTTAAAATGAAGACACTGAACACGAGAAAATAGGCTCCTAAAGTTAGAAGAATTTTAGTTCTCCTTTGTATATAAAATATTCTACACTAATTGAAACTTTCCAAAGCGAAATTAACAGAAGTAAAATGTTGTATTCAAACTACAATGGAAGCATAGCACATTTCCTAACTTTTTAAAAATGCTTCAGATTTTGTACAACCCGCACCCACATCTATACGCCAGAGCGTATTTTACTCTGAAGCGAATAAATATATCTTTCAAAAACTGAATATGTGACTGAACAAACTGGCAGCTCTAGAAGATAAATCTGTCATCAAAGTGAGTGAAAAAGTAAGCTGGTCGAGAAACTTTTCGTTCTTGACAAAATACAACTAGAAATTTGAAATATGGCTAAATTTATATTAGAGTTATGACTGAAACTACAAGGATATAAAATTTATATGTTTCATGTATGATTGTACTGGTGCCCCGAAAGATATTTTTAAGTTCTTGGGTTGGTTTGCATAACTGCCAAGGATGCGATTTTCTATCGTAAATATCCCCTCCCTTGAGAAATTCCTATCTACGCTACTATTCTTAATGGAAACAGAATCAAAACTGGGTCACCACAGAAGACATCCACTTCTGTGAAGAAGATTCACAATTTCATTGGTATCTTTCCAGTTTCCATAAATTTCAAGAAGTGTACTCTACGAAATTGTAACAGTTCGTTTGAAGTATCGAAAATTGTGCTCACGTTGTGTGCTGAAGGTGTTCTCCAAGGTGAACTAATGTGCTGGTAGTGGGGTGGTTTTTCGCACACACACAATTTAATCCTCGAATGTAAAAAGCAACTAAGTCAGAAAAGCAACTATTTACGAGAGAGAAAGAGAGAGACAGAGACCTTTTCCGGTTAAATTGTATTCTATAACACAGAACTTACACCAGATGTGCATCTCATATTAAGCCCTATGGCTATGTCTTATGGTAAGTCTACATTAGACCAAATTTCTATTCGTGTACATGTTGGTGAGGACTGTCTTAAAACAGCGAAATTATCGGTCGTTTCTTTGCTACTCCGAACTTTGAAAACAAAAAAAACGAGAGAAGAAGAATACACACTCATCAATACTTACTATACAAACCAGTATATTTGTACTACAATGCACTGCAGTACGTTTAAACATATAAAAACATTTAGAAGACCCGAAAAGATTTATAAGCTGTCACAACTATTTTGCAATGTTTCTGTTATCACTGTTCACAGCGTTGCCAGATACTGAAAACTAAAATGATTTTCAATACCTTTGTGGGTTAAACTTCGAAATTCTGTGTTGATAAACTTGAAAATGGACTAATGTTGTTCAACATAGTTTATGAAAAGCGTCATTATACATGTTGACAAAACATGTGCATTTTTTTTCAAGCACATTGCAGCAAAAGCAAGAAATAATACTGGAATAGTATATATTGTGAACTATGTGTGTTTTTTTAAAAATATATAATTGATGGAAATATTTACAAAATAACTTCCTGGCGTTAAAATTCTTGTCACGATGATAGAAAATATCTTTAAAAATGTTTCAGAAAAGAATATATTTTGGGAATAAGGAAAAAAGATTTTGAAAGTGTGTCAAAAATGTTTCATGATTTGTGAGTATATCTGGTGGAATATAAAAATATATACACACAATTAACATAATTACAGTATCTGGCAACCTATGAACAGTGTTAGTAGTAATATTGCAAATTCATTAAGACAGCACATGCAAATCATTTCGACTCTTTTAGATATTTACTTAAACCTATTGTAGTGCACGGTGTCAGAAAATATAGTAACTTCTGCAGTTAGTAATTATGCGAATATATTCTCTTTGTCTTGCTTTCTGTTTTCAAAGTCCAGAGTAGGAAAAAAACGATTGATGGTTTCGTTGTTCTGAGACAGTCCTCACCAATATGTGCACGCACAGATATTAATGTAGACTCACCCTCAATGTTACAATACGCAGAGTTACAATACTCTGTGTTCTATACTATAACATGAAGGGTATACCACTTTTCTAGTTCTGAGCCCATTGTCACAATCCTTGGTATTCAAAAACTCAAAGGTTTGTGTGATTTATGGTCAAATTTCAAAAAGTTACTTAGTTTCTTTTTAACATAGCGTTCAATAAAAAAAAGAGAGCAATGTTAATACATGTTGAGAATAAAAAAAATCCGGCAATTAATATTCTGGTTCCATAAGTTTTGCGGCACGAATATCGGAGCGCATTTTTTAAATTTGCCGCGTTGGCGCGCCATTGTTTTCTGGAGACGCCTTTTTTTATGTTTTGACGGCTCTGTACTCCAGAATCAAATGTTTGGTCATGCTTACTGTTGTCTGCGCACAGTAGGATTTTACTTGGTACGTATGTTCGTTTTTTTCACCGCTGGATGGCAATGCATTAGTTCTATTAAAAAAAGAAACATTTTGGAGGTTCTCCCGTTTCCTCCCACTTTCTTCATTTCACAAATTCATCCGATCATCATCCATTCGGCCCGAACCAAAGTTGCCTAAAGGCCTTAACTTAAAATAAATTCAAAAAGTGCAGAGCATAAGTCGTTATCTTTACAGACGATCTTATTCTATGAAGAACAATCATTGTCCAGAACCGAAACACATATGCACATGTAGAAGATTTATAATGTGGTCTATAATAGTTAACCTTTATACCTTTTGAAACATGAACTTCAACCTAAATAATTTAACATATTTAAAAGTTTGTCCAAATAGATACAAAATTCAGTTTAATATATTGCATTTGAATTTATTTATGTGTCTTCAGACATTTCAGACTCAGGTCAGCAGTTGAATATATATTCTAATTTACCTACAGGCCTTAGGTTTCCAACAAGTTGTACCACAAAGTGTTAAAATTCTTTCTTCAGGAAAAGTATAGAAGCAGTTTAACAAACATTGTTGCTAAAAGACCTCAATGCTATTCTATTATCTTGCATACTCATCATTTGAGGCTCTAGTTTCATAGATGTAAATGGTTATTACATACCGTCTTTAGCCATTTGCTAATTTTGCTAGATATGATACTCAAAGAATGCGAATAGATAGATACTCAAAGGGCCGTGTTGTTTGTCCTAGCTGGTTTGCGAGTACATTTTCCTTGTCGCTTCGAAAATGTTAGGATTCTTTTAGAAGCAGTCAGACTAACTGTGAAGGAGTTGTTCCGGGTGATGGTACTTTAGGATATCCTTACGTTGTCTCCCTTGAGTACTTCTCCCAGCGGTATTCCGTTGCTGTCAACCCATGGAGAAAAGACGATTTGATTTGTCTTGAACCTCACACCACTCAGCGTCCATGATGGCGTCGTCACAGCGGAAATGTTGTCCTTTCAGTTGTCGTTTAAGTGCAGGGAACAGGTAAAAGTATGACGGTACTAAATCCAGCGCGTAGGGTGGGTAGAGTAATAGTTTAAAGTCACATTCATGTATCTTCTGCAAGAAGGCATGGGAAGTGAAGAACATTGTCTTGGAGGGGAAAAAGTCATGTTACGTTCATTTTCTTGTATGTTTCTATTTTCTGCAAAATTTCTGCAAAAAGGTGCAGTAATATGTGACAAGGTTTGTGCTACGCATCTGGCGAACTTTAATTCCAATGTGGCATTTCTTTCTCAGGTATGCTCAGCATCTTTCAAATAGCCCTGACAGTCCACTAAGAAGAATATAATGGACTCCTGTCTCGAATTTGGATTTGTATATTATTTTTATGGCCTTTAAGGATTTTTGGCTCAGGTCTCCTGTCTCTAAAACTAGATAAAGCAGCGACAAGAAGTCATTGCACTGACCTCGTGACACCTGGCAGGCCAAGATTACTTTTAGTAGGGTAGAACAGAGCTGAAAGTGGGTTTTCGTTTGATGATCCGGCCTGACTCAGTCCTAAACTTGACCCAATTGACCCGGTAATCGAATCTTGATCCGATGCTCCGGTCTTTACCCGATTTGACCCGGTTTTGTTTCTATGGCTTTAATCAATGACTATAGTGAGTTGATGGAAGATGCCACACATTTTGGCCGAGGAGCCATTGTGAAGTAATTAAAAGAAACAGAATAGTAAGGTTTTGCACAAATATATATTGAACTTTCATGCACTTACTGACAGAAGTACAAGAAGCTACATGCATACGCAATTCATATATACGCCTGTAAGCTGATCTATAAAAAGGTGCAACTTACCCCACACATCAGTGCGGTAAGATGCCCACTCATTTTGGGGGAAGATACCTAATAAATACATTGTAATTAAGATATCAGACTATAATAATAAAATTAGGAGAAACTTCGTGGCTAAATATGACTATAATATGACTACAATGCATGAACAACAAATAAATTTGTGTGAAATAAGAAAATAGTTCTTTAATATATGGCATCCATTGAGCAGCCGTAGCTCAGTTAGTAGTGCGTTGGTTTCGAATTTGATAGGTTCTGGGTTCGGTCCCCGCGACGGCCATTCTGACTGCGGTTTATCCAGGTTATCCTCAGTAACACAAGCTTAATGCTGGGATGGTGCTTCGTAAATAGGCCCTAGTGGATTTCTTTCCTACATCGTCACCGCAGTCTTTTTCTGGGCTCAGCCATAGGCCTTATGTGACCTGAAAGCCATAAATTATTTTCAAAATTTATTGAACACGCATGTAGTCTACCAATTAGAAATGTCCTTGAATATTCTATTCAAGAATAACAGTTCAAAGAGATGAGTGTCTAACCAGAAAACAATGAAAACATTGAATGCAATCCATTTAAGTAGTGGGAATCTTTCCGCAACCTTCAGGA
The DNA here is from genome assembly GCA_022664845.1 of Lepisma saccharinum. Classification (NCBI taxonomy): domain Eukaryota; kingdom Metazoa; phylum Arthropoda; class Insecta; order Zygentoma; family Lepismatidae; genus Lepisma; species Lepisma saccharinum. Next base: position 23,440 of record JAGDQP010006336.1, on the reverse strand, counting down.
TAAGACGCGTGTTCACTTCTTTTCCGCCACACACGTGACTTCTTTGTGGAGCAGTCTAACAGTACTTGTCTATCAAAATTACCAAACTCAAGTACAAATGATGTCATGGAGCTTAGCCCGATTCTAAACTGTTTATTGACCACAAAACTGTTTTAGATCAAATTATTTTTAGGTAGAAAAAATAATTAAAAAAGGATTTTAAAAAAAACATGTTTTTTTAGGATGGATTAAAAAGTAAAAAGTAATAAATTGAATTAATCTTATGAATCGGAAAATAAACGCGTGGGTGCTCTTGCTTACCTTATCATAAAATCATAATATCTAAGAGCAACCACACTTTTATTTTCCGATTCATAAGATTAATTCAATTTATATTTTTTTTTATTTTTTAGTCCATCTTTAAAAAGCGTTTTTTTAATTCTTTTTTTATGTATAATATATGAATGTTAAACTCCCTGTAAGACAGGCAACCCAAACTTCACACAATAGTTGCTGCGTTGCGTGCATTTAAGGATAATTTCCAATTATCTTATTTATTAATTAATTATTTACAGTTAACTGGATTATTCTGTCGTATATCTAATGATTGAATATTATATTGTCAACCGAAGCAAGCAAGTTTACAAAATTTCAAAGAAATCGGATGATGGGAAGTGAGTTTAAAATCAATTATAAGATTTGTACCAGAGATGATTACAGAGCAAAGCGTGTGTGGTTTGATTTTAAAAGTCTTGTTTAGTCTGCACGTTACAGAGTACTCAACATTCACTACAGCCCCATAGCGACAATGACCAGTTCTTTCACACTATCTTTTTTTTCGTCTAGGGTGGTGGTTATGAAATTACACTACTGTAGCCATCTTTCCCCGATAGACATCTTCCCTCAATGAATCTGTTGTTAGATGTGAATTTCGAACTTAATTTTTAAGGTCTTTAGGCAACTTTGACTCAGGTCGTCGTCATTTATGATATGCCTTGAGTAATAAGCTCATGTATCTTAAATTACATGTACTTATCTATGTACTGTATGCCTAAAAATGATTCGTTACAGCAGACATACGCTGCTCACAAAACGAAGTGACCCTAACCTGAAAATTACATCTCCTTCGGTAAACTTTATTTTGTATGAGCCATTTTAGTAACTTTTGATTTCAGCCCGTCACGATTATACCAATGTAATGCTTGTTAAATCTTACATCCATGCCCCAGGTGGAAAGGGAGTAATGATTTTACAAAGAAAAAAGAAATTTGGTGAAATAACTTTTTACCTGGGACTAATGAGTTTAAAATATTCCATTAATTGTGTCCTATTTAATACTTCAAATAGACAATTCTTTCATAATAGTTTTTCCAGGGCAGGGGGCTTATTTGCTGTACACCTCCGGGGTGTTTTCGTTCTCTCCGGGATGTGAAATTATTTCTATATATTATGGTGTTATTAGAAAATTTTTGGCGTCGTATTTTTCGTGGTCTGTGGTTCCGGTGACGCAGTGATTCCGCCATATCCCCCTGTTGGGGGTGTTACCCCCAAATTTCGACACCCCCTCCAAACTAAAATTTTTGCTTTGAAAAGTCGAGAGAAACCGTGCAAAACTGTAACCACCTACACCCTCCCAATTTTGACTTTACACTCCCCAAACTGATAATTCTGGCGGAAACGCTGCGGTGACCCCTGGAACGAACACTGTTCAAACGCAACAGTGAATAAAAAGGGAAAATAACTCTACTTTGTCTTCCGGGTCACAACCCGGTGACTCGGTGCAAAACTTGCACCGAACGACTTGATTGACCCAGTGACCCTTTTCTCCTCTGTAGTACTGACTAGAACATCCTTGCATCGTAATTCTCTTGAAAGAAAATGAATTAACAAGAAAAATCAACACTAGGTCGAAACTTTCATTTGAAATTTCATCATTTTTTTGTCAGTATTACGAAATAAAACTAAAAAATTAAACTTTTTTTTGCTCGATAAAAAAAACATTACGTACAGCTTGAGGTTACCCTCAAAGGCTATACGTGACCATTGCCACTTTTCCTTTTCTTTCTCTTTTTTTTTAATAAGGAAAAGGGCACTTTCATCCGCAATGCCACTCACTGAAAGGATGAAAAAAAAACGATGTGGAAAACTCCAAGATTTTTTTTCAGAGCTGAGGCAAAACATGAAAACTGAGGGTTTTTGTAGGTGTAATAGAACTTGGCTGACGATTTTTCAGAATATAGTTTAAGGGCATAAAGGGCCGAGAAGAAATAATCTTAATAAATAGGAAGTCTGTAACCCACCATTTTCGACATAATTAACCCTAAAAACCATATTGAAAGAAGAAAAAAAATCGGTTCAAGATTGTGTTTGAACAGATTTAAAACCTTCCTGTTTTCTCCCAAAAAATTTTAATCCTTCTAATGCCTTGTTTACATTACTAACATCTTGCCATAGTTAACGTTAAGCCAAGTTCATTTTAGTAATGTAAACGATAGTTACCGTTAACGCTGGTTTCAAATTTAACTAGCGTCAACCTACGATGGTTATCTTGTAACGTTAGTAAGAAACGACTGTCTAAACGCAAGTTAGTCGTTAGGCACTTCGTGAGCTTATTTCTTTATATATATAATTTAATCCTTCCCCGTGTAACAAGAAGATTCTTTACTCTACGGAAACTTCTTCCTGTTTCTTTAGAGACCATGGTAGAACAATCACGATAACCAAGTTAAGTTCGGTACTCTGAACGCAAGTCAGTTTTACCTGTAAATCTTACCATGGTAAAAGGTTAGTAATCTAAACAAGGCATAAGGGTCAGTTCTACAATCGACCGCTAGACTTCTCGTCAGTGCTATGTTGAGGCCAACTCTCATTGGCCAAAATCAGACTTGGCCTCAACTTAGCGCTGACTAGAAGTTTAGCGGTCGATGGTAGAACTGACCCTAAGAACGAGCGAAGAAAGAGTATTAGACTTATATTAGACTAATTCACTTTGCATAAATAGTACGAGCATTTATGAAATTATTTATCCCTAGCTGATTTGTCCCCCTGTTTGCGGGGTCAATAAAATATATTAGCTACCCTTACAATAGTTCGGTTTTATATACAGACAAAAGATGGTTCATATTGGGAGGATATCGGGGTACAGTGCATTAATTTTCCGATCATCTTATACCCGGTAATTTTTCTATTTCTTAGAATTTTTTAATTACATTGTTATTCATTAAAACTGGATACCAAAAGAGATAAGGTGCCGGTAGTCTTTTATTTTGAATGAAAGCTGCTTTTCAAGTCCTGAAGATAAATTGTAATTATTATTAAGACGAAGGATTATGGTCGGGCACCGGTTAGGGCCTGTTTTTTGTTTACAAAGGACCCTTCGCAGTAGATTATACCTCCATCCTTGTCGGTGTGTCTCTGTCGGTTGAATTGAAGTGTATTTCTGCATAATTTTATACTTGATATATATATTTATGGGAAAGTATCCTGAAAGTCAGGTACAAGACATGCGATTTACATAACATAACTAAAAACCAAAGCCTTGAAAACAAAAAAAACTTTGGAAAAGTTGAATTTGGCAAAATCCGAGTCTCAAAATTAGACACGGGATATAAATTTTCTGAATTTTGAGTAGATGAATTTTATGAGACGGATGCTGCTAATATATAAAGATTCACAAATGTTCATAGCCCAGGTCCGGATCTATAGTCTACCTTTACAAGAAGGGAAGGAATCCAAGGTAATTAATTTGCAGTTATTATAGAATTTGTGGAAGCACTGTTTAGAAGCACATGAAACCAAAGGCGTGATGAGCCACAGAACTTGAGGAAATGCTGTTTAAACATCAAGAATGACGCGTAGATAGTGGAGTATGGATCGTATCAAGACATGATATTAGGGAAAAACGCACAGAAAAAGAAAAATAGACGAGGCACTGACCAAGAATATAAGCAAAGTTTCTTGACTGCATGGCCAAATTCTCTATCACTGAGCTATAAATAAGAATCAGGTTTTATCGTGATCACTACAGTGCCCATTTTATTCTTTACGGTTGTCCAATATGTTAGCGTATACAAGCTATTATGTAAAGAATGGAATAACACCTAATATAACGCTGTAACTTATATTATTCAGAAATAAAGGTCTGAACTGATACTTCTAATTGTTCGTCAAACCTTGGCCATAGAAAGTAAAAAGAGTTAAGACGGGTTATTCAACTCACGTTTAGCATATGTGTAGTCTGACATCTGTTGACCTGAATCGAATGCACTTGCTTTGCGCTGTTTGTTTACTGCAAACATAAACTTTGAAGGGTTAGTGCAAGGTCTCGCATCTTTGTCACATCTCCTCTTTGCCAGGAGCAGAACAAAATATCTGGTTGTTATCTTTCGAGACAGAATAAACATAATAGTACTTACTGGATTTGTTTAAAAAGTTTTCTTCGCTTTCGCCAATCAATAGCTGATAGTGTCCGGACGAATTTCGAAAGGTTGCCAGGTCAAATTCTTATTGAATAACTAGTTTACATAGTGATTTGGTGATGTTCTAATAGATCTTTTAAAAAAAAATGTTTACATTAGGCCGTATTTTCATATATGCGCTAGACGAGTGATTTGCTTACGATTTCTATAAGCAGCCAATATAAATACTTAAACGTGTGTTTTAATTGGCTACTCAGCCAAATCGTAAGCAAAGCACGCGGCTATCGCTTGCATGGAAAGACACCTTAGATATAGTAGCGAGAAAATAACAGAAACATTTCCCATCTCTCCTACACTCCTATATTGGTTTGTGTCAGCTTTGTGTCTCTTAGCAAATAGTAGATATGGTGGATTCTCTCTTAATTTTCATCAGTTATTATTTCATTATTTTATTTTTGTGTTCTTAATATTGTTATTATATGCACAACAGAAATTGTGCACAATTACTAGGTATATTCCCGTAACTAAATCGCTACATGCGAAATTTCTCCACTGTAAAATTACACTGATTCATTGTCAGACGCGGCTACCATGAAAACTCTATCAATTCACAATAATTGTCACACACAAACTCATACAAGCAGCCATGCATTGCATATCACACAAAGAGATAGATGATGGATGCAATGTACGTACATACTCAAAGGATGTTTTTTTTTTAAACATTAAACAAACGCAAATAGAAAATAACGAAGTACATGAAATTGTTTTTACTTTTAAAATTTCCCTTTGAAAGGCAATGTTTATAAAAGTAACTACAGGTTGCATCAGACGTGACGTCATTGACTTATCCAAGGATGTTAGAATTAGAGGATAGGTTAAAGAAGAAAAAATGAAATCTAACGTACTAAATAAGGATGCCATCTTGATATGCCTAGTCATAATTTAAAAGAGTGGGAAAGACGAAATAAAAGTGATCAGCTGGTAAAACCGAGGATTAACTCTTTTTTGTGTTGCTTAATTAATATATATTTAACGAAATTAGCATATCAATATCATGCCTGACGTTGCTAATTTTGGATACAGTTGTTTTCATTTTGGCCTATGCTCTAATTCAAACATCTTTGGATACGTCAATGACGTCAGGTCTGATGCAACCTATAGTTAGTTCTATAAACGTTGGTTAAAATGTAGTCACATTCTTGTCAACACGACATAACGTAACTAACGTCTTTTTTTAGAAAAAAATTAATGTTCCACTTTTTAAGGGACTTTGAAGAAAGGGAGTTACTCAGTTCAATGCTTTTGTTCTTAGAGCGCTTGAAATTCATTGAGATTGACTGTGTTATTTGTAAGTGGCATTGTGCAGACGGAAAACAAAAATGTCGAACAGTAGAGGTTGACCTGAAGGAGTTAAGGATTGTGCCGTCGCATGGAGACAGGTAACTGCTACTTATCGCCATGGATCTCGATACAGGAGACGGATCTACTTCTAGTGACCCGAAATTGAAGCCAGCACAAGGCATGATCACCTGGAAGGTGAAATTGAATTTTTTTAAAAAAAACTGAACATCACGTTCCGTATAATACCTTATTTAAAATATTCCAATCTTCCTCTTCTCTTCCTTAGCTAGATCTTCATCCATTCTTTGCTTCCACACACCCAGGCATAGGCCAACCAATAAGTAAATCCCAATTCACCAGGCAAGATTAATAGAAAACTGGCATCAAGTTGACCCAGCTTAATTGTATCGGGCCAGTCGATCCGTCTCCCGTATCTAAATCCATACTTATTAGCGATAGTATTGTGTGTAGCGAGGATACATCCGCCGATACAACGGCGACACTACAGTTACTAGCGTAGACAGTAGTGCGCCATCCTCCACAATCGTCGGATTTAGGCTGCCCTTCCAATTACGCCATCTTCGACAATATGAAGGAGCCGTTGGGGTCGCCTAAATTGAATTTACTTAGGAAACCAAAACTTACCAGTTAATCTAGAGGCTCTAGTGTTAAAAGTGAAAAGAACGGGTGAAAACTTGGTAACATATGGTTATCGCCTTTTTTAAAATTTAAAGTATAAAGATGGGGAAATTCCAATGATTTGAAAGATCAGCACTCATCAAGTCAGTATCTGCCGTACCTTATACAACCCAAACGAGAACCTTGTTGTAAGGTTGTTCCCTTAAGAGGCCCCGTTCTATATTAAGATTGTTTCTTGGAGTGGGAGGGTGAACTATACTGTTGTTGTAAATGGTTGTGTGGGTGATACGTTAATAATTAATATTGGAACTTCTATAATAAAAGGGAGGAGTTCAATTATAGCAAAATAGTACACTTAAAGTACTTTCTGTCCATTGAAGATCACTGTTAAGGGAATTATCGAGTATCGAAGATCAAAATTAAGTGTAGGTATCGAGTATGATGTATCGACTCATCTCTTACATATATATAAAGAGAAAAACATAGATGCATTGTTTTAAATTCAGTTTTTAATGCATGTTCATTGTTAGTGTTGATTGTTAAGATCATATATTTTTTCTTTCCTTTTTCACACCTGGAGCCTCAATAGTTAAACTGATCGAGTTCGTACAATTTTATGAAAGTCAGTAACATCATAATTTTCTATATGTGAGGATGGAGTGCGTGGTTTCCGAGAAAATATCCGGTCGCACACACACACACACGAATACAGACACCCAGGAAGTTTATTCTATTATGTTATAGATATAACACAATTTAACTTGGAAACGAAAGTTAAAGATAAAATAAATATTGGTAATGGAATGTTTTGTAGCCAACATGAAATCCCGATTTAAATCCTACACATTATCTATGATCGATTGTCCTCTGCTGGGAGAAAACAGTATATAGCCTGAATCATTGAATCTTTTTTTTTCTTCAGTACGTTTTCCCAGGAAGATGATAACACTTTATTTGAAACAACACCGCTAAAAAAGGACATGATTACTTGGGAGTATCGCTATATGAAAATTCGCTAAATATGGTTCAAATAAATTTTGGATCGCACTGTAGACAAGAAAACTGTGATTTAAGTGACAGATAAAAACTAGAAATTAATAATAAAAGTGACATTGTTGAACTTGGTGACAAAATCTCAACTGTGCACGCTTATCTTCCTTCACAGTACTTGGAACAGAGCCATCTGTGGAGAAAGATAACATAAAACTCTGGCAAACGATGATAAAAAGGTCAACCTCAGCATTAAAACAACTATTAACATTTTATCAACTGATAACATGAAATATTATTGTATGACATATTTAAGATATCTTTTTATAAAGTGCTTTTTCTTTTAATGACACTGTACAAGCATTTATAATGTGTAGTGCATGCCAAAACAACATGGCGACATATTTTGAAAGCTGATTAATCACCTCAAAATAATAAAGAGAAAAATTCTTTGAAATTATTTAAAGTGGTATCAAATATTCTAGGGGCGTATTTCCATCGGTCAAACCAACAATAATAAAAATTATCCGCATCATTTTCGAGTTAAAGTGTTATCAACTTTGGGTCTAAAATCAACTTTTAACGATAAAAAAATAAAACAAATGTTTCTCGCTATATAATAAACGATGCATTAAAGTAAAAATAAACAAAAAATCTCGTGATATTTGTATTTCATTTGACCTTTTCGTCTTCCAATGTCATTTTGGTAGGTATCAATTGCTGCGACTCCGATTCACGTAACATTATTATGATAGTGTGATACTTGGAGAAATTAGAATAGGAGACGTCCGGGTTGCCAAATTAGGATGCTAAAAATGGCTGCCTATCAATTCTGCACTGCGGACATCCGCCATCTTGAGTATGGAAGAAAACAACGAAATCCCTATTGCTTTTGTTACATCGTACAGATATTATTTATACGTAACTTTAAATCTGATGCTATTACACTTACATTTTTGTAGTCTATTTCCAAAACCGCCCTTGTTTAAGCGCCATAAATATTGAGAAATCGACAAAAACATTTGTAATACACTTCATATCATTCAAAGCTAGGGAAAAATTGCAGACATAAATGTCTTAAAGGCCGCTTGAGACGATACAATTTCTCGTACGATAAATCTTAGCGAAAGCAGTGTGCCAGCGTACAAAAGAAAGAAAAAGTTATGGATTTATACCATAGTATCTTGCCCTATTGTAGCATTCTTGGTTTCACACTCTGGCACTACTGCTAATTGTAACATTCATCGTACCATCAATGCTGTCGTCTAAAGCGGGTTTTAGAAATAATGGTAGAAGTTATAGTTTACCAAGTTTTTTCTAATTTTTTCAAAAAGGAATTAGGAAATGAAATGTATACAAATTGTAGCGGTACTGTTAATTGTTGTTTCTGTCCTTTACTTTCTAATGATAATTAAATGATTTTACAGACATTCTGGGATCATAAAACCTTACTATTCACTAATGTGTTAGAAAATAATGAAATTAACTGAATAATGGCAACATCTTAACTTTACATTTTTTGTGGACAAGGGCCCATTTGGAAATTAACTACACATTTGTTTCATTACGGAACGTTTTAATTAGCTTCAGATATTCATGAATGGAAAAATTCGTTTAAACAAATTTATGTTAAAACAAAACTTTGTTTTAGCCCTATTTTAACATTTTTGGTTAACCACACCCAAGGATGTTTCTCTGTTTAGACAAAGTCTTTGGTATTTTATAACTTGCTTTACTAGTGTGCGGCTAACCTTATCTACAATCACGATATTTTTTTAAATCCATCCTTATGCAGTATGGTGATTTGTCCTACCCGGAGTCAGGTTTGGAAACTCAATTTATCTTAATAAGGGAAACCAATGGTCTTTCTCTCGAACGTAGATGATGTCTGAAAGACGGAACCTATTGTGTAAAGTGATCCTACCTGAGATCAAAACCAGAAACCCTTCGTTACAAGGCTACGAATGAAACCTGTCATTCAGAAATCGTGAAGTAAATAAAATGCAATCATCCCATTATCTGGGATCTGGAGTTATTAGTCGGGCACTCAGTAGAATAAGTTGGTTTTCTGACATTGCCCGTGTAGCATAGGCAGTAAAAGAACAGTGGATAACAACGGGCTTGAACAATGAGGTTAGGTAACAGCTGTGGTATCAGAGACCAGGTGTGTTGCTGGTATTGTGTAACATTGATAAAAGGCTACGAGTAATGTATAGAAATGTAGTAGAATGGCGGCTTGACAATGACGAGTGGTAGGAGATACTTTGAAAGGGAGATGTTAATGCTGGGATGACGTAACAATGAATTTGAAAAGTTCGCAGATTTCTGAGAACGAAAAAGGCAATGTATGTAGCTGGAGATATAGAAATGTATTATAATGGCGGTTGACAATGCCGAGTGGAAATGGCTATACTTTGAAAAGGCAAATGTTAATGCCGGGATGAGGTAACAATGAATTTGAAAAGGCCGGAGATTTTTTAGAACGAAAAGCCAATGTATGGAGGTGTAGATATAGAAATGGAGTACAATGGCGGTTGACATTGACGAATATTGCGAGTGGATGACGATACGTTGAAAGGAAAAATGTTAACGCAGGGATGTCTTCGAAGACTGGATTACGTAAGAATGGATTTGAAAAGGCGCAAGATTTCTGAGAAAGAAAAAGTAATGTATGTGGCTGGAGGTGTGGGGAAAAAAGTGGTTTACTTGAAAGTCATTTTGGAAGGAAGTGTTGGCTACATGTTTTGTTAGAGTACTGGCATCTGCTTTTTTTATTCCATTGATCATGATGTGAGAGAATGAACCGAAAGGTGAGAGGGAGAGGAAGAGAGAGAGAGAGAGAGAGAAAGGAATAGGGTGTATGTTGGCTGGAGATTTTCATTCGTTAAGTTGCTTGTGACCTGTTGTGAGTGAAGATCCAAGTGTGCTAAAGTATTCTGTGGAAGCAATAACTAAAGAAAGGTAAGTGAAAATGAATTAAATAATTAGTTTGTTTGAATGAAATGTGCTTAATGAATATAGATATTGATTAAAAAAGCGGGCACAGGGGAAAAATGCTTATTGCAAAAGAATAGTAAAACGTCAATTGTGCAGAATAATGTAAAATGGATATATTGTGCTGAATGTGGCCAAGGTAATATGTTGTAATGAATGAATATAATGTATTGTATTTCGTTTAGAAAAAGAATGGAGGAAGTAAAAATTGATAGCGAAGATAGGAATGAATGCAAAATTATTTGCACATTGAAGGTAAGACAAGTGGTTGTTGGATTACCGAGCATACATGACTTTTGAGCAAGAGACGTTTTTTTTTAAAAAAAAGCTTTACATGTACAATATTACGCATGTGTGGGTGAGCTGGAGATAGGTTAAAGTTGGCGGTTGTTAAGTAAAAGAACATTTCAGTAGTTTATAATGTACAAATTGTGTACAGGAAAAGCGCTGAAAAAGCCGACTTGAAAGCTTGCGTCCAGGAACCGAACACAGAACCGTCGAAAGGCCATACAGAAGGAATGGCGAATGATCTGATAGTAATATGTAAACATATTTGTTTGAGGGCGAGATTGAAAAAAAGAAAATGATTTGTGTAACATAAAGGAAATTGGTAGTTTTGCGTGTTAAGTAAAATGACGTTTCGCACTGCTGTATAGTATAATGGGCGTTGTTCGAACACGTAAAAAAAACCTACCTAGAAGAATGTTTTGAGGAAAAAGACCATGGTACCGTTATAGTATGCAAGGAATAAATTATGATTTGATATGAATATGTAAATATAGTCGGCATTGAATTAGGGCAATGGGGTGGGATGTGTATGTGTGAGCTGGAGATAGGTTAAAGTTGCCGCTTGCTAAGTAAAACAACATTTCAGTAGTTTATAATGTACAAATTGTGTACAAGAAAAGACCAGACTTGGAAACTTGCGTCCAGGAACCGAACACAGAACCGTCGAAAGGTCATACAGAAGGAATGTCGAACGATCTGATAGTAATATATAAACATATTTGCTTGAGGTCGAGATTGGAAAAAGAAAAATGATTCGTGTAATTTAATGGAAATTGGTTGTTTTGTGTGTTAAGTAAAATGATGTTTTGCACTGCTGTATAGTATAATGGGCGTTGTTCGAACACGTAAAAAACCTACCTAGAAGAATGTTTGGAGGAAAAGACCATGGTACCTTTATAGTATGCAAAGAATAAATTGTTTTGATATGAATATGTAAATATAAGCTGGTTTAGAAGAGCATACAAAGCTAGAGCATAATTGCTGGTAAACAAAATGCGTTTACTTAATGTTCGGGTAGAAGAAGAAAAGGGGTGAAAAATGCTACTTGGAGAAAGAAAGATAGTTAAATTATTAAGGTATACTGAAATGGAAGCAAAATAATATACTATAGAAGCAAAGGGACACCTGGGAGAAATTAAGGGATGCAAGTGACACATTGCAGAAGTAAAAGGCGACAAGTTACATACGTTACGAGAGAAGTAAAAAAAATGACATACTGCAGAAGCAAAGGGATGCAGATGACATTGCAGAAGTAAAAGGCGACAAGTGACATACTCCAGAAGCAAAGGGATGCAAGTGACATATTGCAGAAGTAAAAGGCAGCAAGTGACATACTCCAGAAGTTAAGGGATGCAAACGACATATTGCAGAAGCAAAGGATGCAAGTGACATTGCAGAAGTAAAAGGCAGCAAGTGACATTGCAGAAGTAAAAGGCAGCAAGTGACATACTGCAGAAGTTAAGGGATGCAAGTGACATACTCTAGAAGCAAAGGGACACAACTGAAGTTAAGGGGTGCAAGTGACATACTGTAGAAGTAAAAGGCAGCAAGTGACATACTGTAGAAGTAAAAGGCAGGAAGTGACATACTCCAGAAGGAAAGGGAAGCAAGTGACATATCGCAGAAGCTAAGGGAAACAAGTAAGAAAAATACGTGTTGTGGTGGAAACTTTAGCACATGGGGCGTACACTGGGAGCAAACCACGGAGTTGAGAGCAAGCATTGAGCGCAATAGCAGTGTATGAATTGATTTTATACATAGGTGTGGTGAAATGTAAAAATAATAATAGTAAACATACTCCAGAAGGGAGGGGGGAAGGGGAACATGAGATTGTAGAAGCTAAGGAAAAGAAATGACAGAGGTAAGGTGGGTGAATGATATACTGCAGAAGATAAGGGAATCAAGTGATAGAGTTGAGAAGCTAATTAATGTAACCGAGATATTACAGAAGCCGAAAACAGTAGGGTTTTGTGACTCGTAATTAAGATATTGTAGTAAAAAATGAAAGGTGCAATGTAGAATAAAAAACAAGTGTATTAAATTATTTTTTGTTCATGGATGGTAACGAAATATTAATGTTTGTGTTTTTCGCTTTTATTATTACAGATTGGAGAAGCCAATATTGAAGAATAGATAAAGTATTCATAAATCAATTCACGAAAACACCCTGGAATAATAATAATAATAAGAAGAAAAAGAACAGCCTGGAAAATACATTTAATAATAGGAACACCTTGGAAAATCAAGACAAGGTTAGTATTTGTAGAACGGATCATTTTTTTAAAACCACTAGTACATAGAATTATACACAAGCACGTACCTGAATATAAATACACCCAATGCACGCAGTCTTTACACCTCACCATTTTGCAGTAAACGATAAAGTGGAAGCCATGTGGAAAATTGTACCGCGCGCGCCATCTGTGGACAGACTGTGGACCAAGCACACGTTATTAGTATTAGCTATAGAACTGATACACATCGTGAGGGCTGTGTTACACAAAGAAAGAAAATAATAATAATAATTGATAAGTGTAATGAGAAGACTTGATTATGTAATATAATAGTCCTACACGGTACATACGAAATAAACGCGAAGGCTAAGAATGGAAAGTAATACAAGCGTTTGCTTTAATAATAATATATGAAAGGGATAGTTGGCAAAGCGTAGGTATGATTGTTATGTAGTGTAGGGGATGCCGTGGAAAAATAAAGCTAAATTATCTACATATACATGAAAAGCGAAGGCACTGAAGTAATAAACTTTGAAAAGGGAAGAGAAAAGACCTACAAATTGTAGAGGCTAGGGATCTATACGACATATTGCAGAAACTAAGACATACAATGAACAATGATGGAGAAAATAAAAAGTGAGGTGAATTCTAATTGCACTTCTACACACGTATAATGATCTATGCTTTTAGAAAATAAGAGTAACTAACTACACGTGTACATGATTGCGAATTAAGAAAGCTTGTACAAATCTGTAATGCAGGATTGAATAGGGAAGGTAAGACAGCGTAATGTATTACTGGAACATGTGTTTTACTACCGGAATACATAAACCTGTGATGGCGAATACTAGAGAAGGTAATACGGATTTCTAAGTACCGAGTGGTAGTACTAAAGAAAAAAGTAAAAAATGTCACTCCCATTTTTAATATGTTGTTTCCCATGATGAAAAATGAATATTAAACACCACTTGTAAAACTTTTTTTCATGAAATTTTTCTAAGTATCGTCTGCCAGTTCGAAAAGTAGCACGCTTTAAGTTATATACTGATACATAGAAAGAAATAATTTAAGGTGGTGATATAAGTACACACATACAGTTAAAATAAAATAATAAGATAGAAAGAAACACTAAAAAGAAATATGATAACATTGTAACCAGTGTTTAAGTAATAACTCCAAAGAATAGTTTACAGTAACAACACACGCTATGGTAATGCTGAAATTAAAAAAAAATGTTGTTAAAAGATACTAAAGTTATTCCTTGTTTGTTACAGGTTTGCAATAACACGGAATTACCTGGACGCTGTGTACGAATAAACTTGATTAGGTAAGTGTACACGGATGCTAATGTGTTGCATTGTAATAGTATCTTGTTTTAACTTTTTTAATGCATTGAAACTATTCATTGAAAAATAACAGTCGAGTTTCTGGAATTACATTTAAAAAAAGTAAAGATAACAGAAAAAGAAAGGTGTGTTTACTTTCCAATAAAGAATTCATGAAGAAGAATCAAATTCGCTATGATAATAAAAAAACTGTAATGCAATACAACATTTAAGCAGATGTAAACGTAAGACATACAAGTGAAAAAGTAGGTAGTGGATAAAATACATCATGTTGTTTTCATCTACAGGGATAACATGGTTAGTACAATGTACTAATTTGACACTTGTTTCAGATCCCCCGCTTTGCGCATACCCTCCGCTATCATTATGTCAGCATGGAATGTCAACACAAACATCAACATAGATCCGTTTGCTGTAAGTGAATCATACATTATGTAACACGTAGATACATATAGTTAACCTGTCATTATCCCTTGAAATACACAAGATTGTAATGAATTTGTTGTTTTTAAAAAATAAGAATAGTTTTTGTTGCAACAAAGGAAAATTATTTTGATTTGAATAAAAAATACATTTTGATTTCAATAAAAAGTAAAAGTGTAATTCACGCAATCCAACAGATTAGGGTTCATAACTAGAATGAGAAAACAAATATGTAATTGTAAGCAACATGATAATACTAAATTGCAAACGAACTATAGCTAGTAACAGATGGCAAGTAAATTCTTTTAAATAAAATATTGTCAATGAAAAAAGATAACATAAATAGTATATATGATGACATATACTGTACTAATCCTCATTCCACAGGTAGACGTTGAGGTGAGTAGGCGACACTAAGGATTACTTTTTGTTTGTTTATTACAGAATCTGGAAGCTGAACTGCAAAGCAATATGGTCTATGAGTTAATTACATACATTCTGGAAGAGAATGGATGGCAAGAGGGTAAAATGGTAGTGGTTGTTGCGTGGAGGCAAATTTGTTATTTACAAATGCAAGGCCAGCGTTCCAACGACCCCATTGCATATAGACGGTTTATCAATGATATGTTATATTTATTCCCTGAACAGATGTACCATATCATTAATAGCTGCTACTCACTTACCGACCTTTGTGATTTATTTAGTATAAACCCGTATGCGTGTGAACGAGAAACGCAACTGATGATGAAAAAATACAGCAAAGTTCCTTTCTATGGTCATGGGATATCAGATCGTTTGGATCGAGATGTAGTGTTTCGTCTGTTAGGGGAAAGTCGCGCACGACGCTTTTATAATCAAATGCAAGCTTCACCCCAAGTGCGTGGTACTCCACAAATGAACGCTACATTGAAAGCCATATTCGGCGGGAATGAACAGAGTGGTGTACACCGAAGGGAAAACGATCCTGAGTTTATATTGCCTCTAGGTAGTCCTACTTCAGCGGAGGACCTGGAAGCAAATGTAAACATACAACCGTTCACATTAGATGACTCAACCATCATGGTCGAAACCAATTGTAATGTATTGCCGGAATGCTCAATGCCTGCAGGTAGTCCAACTGTAGCGGAGGACCTGGAGGAAAATGTAAGTTAACATTGTTTTACACCTGAGCAGGAAGAGCAGGAGGAGCCTGTGGAACTTATGAACAATAACATCGGTGGTAATCACGAGGCGTATTCCAGTGCTAAGGAATACGATCGCATAAACAAACAAAAAGTACAACCAGGGCCCTTCCACAGGGATGTACAGCCAGGGTGCTCCAAGTATAATTGCGATGCAGTAACACAGTGTGCGAGTCCAGCGACACAGGAGTTCGTTAATAGTATCGTGGACGCTCCTGTTACGACTGCAGATGAGGGAGAACTGCATCGTATTATGGTAGAGATGGAAAATAGAGTATCAGGTGAGCCATAACGGGAAATGTGGGTATCCCTGAAAATCAGTATGGCGGTGCTGGAAATCAAAATGTTCCACTATTTAATATCGTGTCCCGTAGGCGTCGGGAGTTTGCAAATTTTGGAATTGAAGGAAGAGAAATCGTATTAGCCCCTCAGGAAATAACACTGGTGAATCCTGAACAGTACGTGTCAGATCTTTTTGCCTTTGCAATGGCGAACATAATTCCTGATGTACCTGCAGGGGCGTACCTTGGTCTTACAATTGAAAGTTCGACGTCGGAACTTAGTAGACCGATGTACGTACCCTGGAGGAAGAGGAATGAAATGACACAGGATGTAATTTTACGCTCAATTCAAAACGTATTAAATTCGAATCAAATATTTTTATTAGGTCAAGTGAGCATAAAATTTCATTTTGTTGACTTACGTCTTGGTATGGGCAGAACGAAAAGACAACGAACACAGGAAAAAGTGCTGAACTATTTGGACTTTTTCCAAAAACATACGATCTACTGTCTTCCGCAAAGCCTTGTTCTTGCGATGACTCAAAACGAAGGTCGAAAGGAAAACAACTATCACAAAGCATGGCAACTAAAAAGTAAAGCCAAGGCATTGAGTGAGGCAGCTGGTATCGATATCGAGAATTTAGGAGGATGTACGTTGGACGAGGTCCACAAATTTCAGCAGTACATAGGACCTGAGTACAGAATTGTCGTATATGAACGTCATCCACGAACAAGACAAGCACGTATTATTTATGAGGGACCTTACGCACCCGCACAACTATTTCTACAATATGAGGATAAACATTATTCAGTTATTTCATTTATTACCTCCTACCTAAGGGTGAATGGATATTGTTATGACTGTCTTGAGTCATATGCTAACCAACAAGACCATCAGTGTGAATACAAGTGTGCATGGTGTGAAAGGAAACATACTATAGATGATACGGATAAAGGACGATTTCAATGTGGATTATGCAAGCGAATTTTTCCAACCCAGGAATGCTACAACAACCATATTACTATACCAAAACGGGGTAAGTCGGTATGTTATAATGTGAACCAATGCGGGACATGTGGTGCTATTACAGATAATAGAAAAAGAAAACAGGTACACCAGTGTGAAGAAAGATTTTGTAAACAGTGTCTCGATTACGTCATGCCAGGGCATAAATGCTATGTATAAAAACTACATCAAAGTCCTGTACGGAATTACCTGTATATAGTGTTTGATGTAGAAACAATGATTACAAAGCCTAATGCCAAAGGGGAGCAAGAACATGTTGTAAACTTAGTTTGCGTCTCTCATAGATGTAATAAATGTAAAAAGGAAAGGTCATCTCAGTTTTGTTGTGTAAACTGTGAAGATGGTGAAAATAACGGCGCACGGGACTTTACGTTCAAAACTATGACAGAATTTATGGTACATGTATTAGTAAAACGACCCCAGTTTGAAAAGGTAATAGTGTTATCACACAATGGAAGTCGATATGTTACTATTTTGGCCTCCAAAACATTGCTAGAAGAACAGAAGCTAAGTAATGAACTGAACATTATTGTTCAAGGCAATAAAATTAGCGAACTAAATCTGAAAAACAAAATTATCTTTAGAGATACTTATCTCTATATGAACGTAAAGTTGGCGAAGCTTCCAAAGACTCTGGGACTGGACACAACCTTAAAAAAAGGCGACTTTCCATACCTGTTTAACACCGAAGATAATCAGGATTATAATGATCTTATGGGTGCATTCGACTATTTTGATCCTGAATCCCGAGGTGTGGATGAGTATAAGGCATTGAAGGCATGGCATGATGAATGTGTGCAAAAGAAAATAAATTTTAATTTACAGGAAGAACTACTGGCCTACTGCAGACGTGATGTGGAAATTCTGACAAATGCCGTTCTAACATTTTCCGATGTCATTGAAGAACGTACCAAGGGTATACTCTGTTTCGTCACATCGTCTACCATTGCAAGTCTTGCAATACGAGTATTCCGTACTTTATATGTTCCAGAGGAGACGATTGTCATCATTCCGCCGCTTGGATATGAACACCGCGATCGTCGAAGTACGAAAGCCCTACAGTGGCTGACGTACATGGCAGACCAACGTGGTAGTAATATTAAACACTCGGTGAACGGTGGCGAAGTATATTTTGGACAATATAAAGTGGATGGGTATACAGAAAGTACGCAAACAGCCTACGAGTTCCACGGATGTTACTGGCATGGACATACTTGCTATTCTGAGCGCAGGGGAGAAAGTATTGATGGAGGTGAAACGATGGATCAAAGGTTTGAACGTACCCAAGCTAAACGAATGTACCTACAATCTATACCAAACCTGGAACCTGTGGAAATGTGGGAATGCGAGTTGGATGGTAAAGTGAAAGGAGATAAGACACTACAAAGCTTTATTAAAAAGAAATGTGGTAATCTTCGTGGAGGTCTAATCCCCAAAGAAGCGTTCAAGGGGGCAAACCGAATGTTTCAGATCACTGTACAATTGTACAAACGATGAAACGATCGCATACCTTGATGTTACGTCCGTGTATCCATGGGTGATGGCGCGTAAGCCACTTCCAACAGGCACACCCACAATCAGAAAAAACTACGTTCCCAATAATATATTAAATGTCAATGGTTTGGTAGACTGCACCATTTTAGCCCCAAAAGACCTTAAACTGCCCTTGCTTCCATATGCGTGTAATGGACGACCCATGTTTGGGTTGTGTCGTACCTGTATGGAACAGCAAAACAAACGACTGCAACCACACAGACGAAGAACGCATGATGAGGGCTGTATTCTGCACTCCTGAACTGCACAAGGCAGTAGACACGTTGTGGTACATTATTAAGGAGTATCACGAAATATGGGAATTTGACATGCAGGAGGGTCTGTTCCAAAATTACGTAAACTCCTTTTTAAAAATGAAGCAGGAGGCTAGTGGTTTCCCTGCAGGTTGTACACCGGAAGAGGACAAAGAGAACTATATCCACGATTATGAACAACATGAAAACTTCAAACCAAAGTACCATAACATTGAGCGAAATGAAGGATTAAGATATATTTCGAAGATTTTTCTAAATTCCTTATTTGGTAAATGGGGACAACGTACCGACTTACCCTAAACAAAAGTTATCAGTGACGTCCGAGAATTTCTGAAATTAATACTAAATCCGCAGTATGAAGTTTCCTCAGTTATCCCCATTGGCGATAAAAATGTAATTCTTACGTACAAGGACACAGAAAATGCTAATACACCACTTCCCTTTTCCAATTGTACCATATCTGGGTTTATATCATCGTGGGCAAGATTACGGTTTACGAATTAATTGAAACCGTAGGATATGACAGAGTATTGTACGTTGACACAGACTCAATTATGTATATCCAAAATAAACATGAGGAACCTTTGCTTTCTACAGGTAACTACTTAGGGGAATTAACAGATGAAATACCTAATGGATGGGAAATGGTAACATTCATTGGTCTGGGTCAGAAAAATTATGCTTATCGCATACGTGAAATAAGTACTGGGGATGTGAAGGAAATTATCAAAATTAAAGGAATCACGCTAAATTATCGAACAAAAAAAGAAATTGATTTTAATCACTTTACGATTTGGTAACAGAAAAAACGGAACGTAAAGTTATATTTTCCAGTAACAATATATGTAGAAAGCCAGGATTCGTCATTGTTTCTCGACCACAGACGAAAACACACAAACTGACGCAAAGCAAAAGACGAGGAATCATAACTGATGTTACAATCACCGACTATATGACCTTACCCTATGGGTATCACGGTAGGTAAATGCATCAACTGCCGTATTCCTGCTTGAAATGATATAAATATGGAAAATTCGTATGCATGACCACAGTTGAAATCAAAATACTACCGATACAACACCCAGCAACAATTCTTCTCTTGGGTCCATCCCGCGCAGGAAAAACATGTTTTGTTAACAAACTGCTAACATATAAAGATCAAATGTTTAGCGTTAAATTTAATGAAATCGTTTGGTGCTATGGGGCTACAGTCCCGAACCTTAGTGTTCAGAATATTAAGTTTTATCACGGTATTCCAGATATGGAAACTTTTAAAATCCAATCGAACTCATTATTAATTTTAGATGATCAAATGAGTGAAACCAATGATAACGTTGCCAAACTGTTTACAAAATATGCGCATCATAAAAGTCTGTCTGTAATATTTATTGAGCAAAACTTATTTCCCAAAGGGAAGCATCACGTGATATTTCTTTAAATGCACATTATATTATCGTGTTTAAGAATCCACGTGATAAATTACAAATTGAGTATCTTGCAAGGCAAATTATGCCACGTCATACTAAGGGTGTTGTAGAAGTTTTTGAAAAAGCTACGGAAAAACCACATAGTTACCTAATGTTTGATTTAACTCAACAGACACCTGATGCATTACGGATACGCACAAACATATTTCCAAATGAAACCATGCATGTGTACGCGCATGTAAAAGACATGCACACACCCATTACGCTCAGTTGACATCAAGATGTCGAGCCTGAAACAGTACGGAAAAGAGCTCCGTGCACTATAAATGCAAGGGTAAACACCGTAAACAGATATTACAAAAAGCACCCGGTGGACTAATTCGTACCATTGCACAAGTGGCAAAAAATACAATAAATGGTAACATTCACCTATCGCCGCGTCAGAAGCAAAGATTACGCCGACATAAGAAGACGCTACGTGCGTTGTCTGTTGCACGTTCTAGTATAAAACGTAGGCGAAGAATATTATTGCAAAAGGGTGGTGCATTTTTTCCTTTACTTTTAGCACCTATATTAAGCGCCGTTGCAGGAAGTTTATTTAATCGATAATATGGCTACGTCACAATTTCAAAGAATGATTCTCGTTCCCGAGCAGACGACAGCGCAATTGGTATCATCAGTAAAATCCACGGAATCGCATCAAGCACGACTCGATGATGAAATGCAAGGAATATTACAACGTAATGATCTTACATCGCACGAAAAATTGAAAATGTACCAGCAGGCTTTCCACCGATACTTGGATCATACTCCACAGCCACATAAACCCATCGCATTACCTGTTTTAGAAACGAGCTTAACGGACGAGGGTCCAACTTCCAATCCGTTATTTCAATTGATTCTAGATTCTGTGCCGAAAACACTAAGTCAAAAAACAGGAGTATTAATAAACCTTTTACATGCATCCAAACGAATCAGTTGGAATCCAACAGGCGTAGTAACCATTGATAATACCATCCTTCCAGGGTCCGACATTATCGATCTTGTCAATGAGGTGGTAAGAAAACGTTCACCGCGAAATCAAATTGGTATTCAGACACTTATACAATTACTGCAAGAAATTAATATTCCAAAAGAGTTGATTAATTTTCAGTTTGGGGGAGGTGCACGTGTGGTAAAAGGTATTATCAAACGCAAGGTAAAAAAGCGTACCATCAAAAAAACAAGGAAACGTGTTATAAACAAATTTCGATTTTATAAGTTGTAAGGATGTCTTTATCAAAGGTGTATTACACCTATAAAAATCCAGTATCTTTAGGAAGCATTACAAAACTCAAACGCAAAACCGGGAAACCAATTGTTGATATTAAAAAATGGTTAGCTTCACAGGATGCATATACTTTACATGCACCGGTTCGTAAAAACACGGAAACAGTATTACGTAAGTGCGCCAAACGAACTTCTGCAAATGGACTTAGCAGATATGCAAAATGTTGCAAAATATAATGACGGGTACATACACATTTTATGTTCCATTGATGTGTTTTCACGGTATGCAACGTGTATTCCTGTTAAAACCAAAACAGGACCGGTTGTAGCAGAGGCCATTACATCCATTTTACAAACACTAAAATTACCTTTAATACACTGTCAAACGGATTTAGGGACAGAATTTTATAGCAAGCACGTCAAAGGTGTATTTCAAAAGTATGGCGTAAATCATTATAGTGTACATTCGGAAATGAAAGCTGCACTTGTCGAACGATTTATCCGTACGTTGAAGGAAAAAATTTACAAGTACTTTACAGCAGAAAATACGTACCGATAGATTGACGTATTGTCCGATCTCGTGCATAGTTATAATCACACAACACATTCCACAATTAAAATGGCACCCGTTGAGGTTAGTGATTCCAATGTGAGTCAAGTGTGGAAAACACTCTACGGTAACAAACCAAGACACAAAACTATATGTAAATTGCATTAAGGTGAGTATGTTCGTGTAAGTAAATATAAGCATAAACTGGAAAAGGGATACCTGCCGAAGTGGTCACTTGAAATCTTTATTGTTGACGAATGCATTAAAAGTTCCCCTGTTACGTACAAACTCAATGACTGGAATGGCGATCCCATCAAGGGAATATTTTATAGTCAAGAATTGCAAAAGGTTCATGTGGGTAAAAGGAACACGTACCTCATTGAGAAAGTGCTGAAACGACAAAAAGGATGGGTCTATGTAAAATGGCTAGGTTATCTCTCAAGTATGAATAGTTGGGTGCGTCAACGATCCGTTCAGTCGGCATCATGACGTCATCCATGCAAGCTGATGAATTTTATGTGACATTACCATCAAACGCGAGTGCACATGTATTTGCTAATACCATCGCATCTTATACGACCAAGCTCGTACAACCATTTTATCTTACCGGAAATTGGGTGGTAGGTTTAACAGCAGTAACTATTCCGTGGAGTTTTTATAATCTTCAGCGGGAGGAAGAAATTATTATTTATTCCGATGGGAAAACGAAAACAAAATATAATATTAAATTTCGAGCTGGGTATTACGACTCTGTAGATACCTTATTGCAAAGTATTCCCGAATATCTCCGCGCACAAAAACAAGCACGGGACTTAAAGGTGTCAAAAGAAAAGGCGGAGGTAGATGAACATTTACGGTTAACACTCGGTGAGTTACTTAAAGTTACTGTTCTCAATAAGCAATTGGAAGCTGAACTTGCTGGTGACGATCCGCTTATACCTGATATATACGATGAAGATAATGATGCAACAGGCATTGATGATCCTCGTATGTTGTATTACGATCACACCCGCAATTATGTATTTATTAAACATCGCCGGTATCGTAAACGTCAATATGTGATTGGCATGACACCGGGATTACAAAATTTACTTGGATTCAGTAATGATCCAAACATAGAAAATCATAGCATTCACTATTATCCACACAGTCGACGTCGTCGACCAATGATAGTGACAATTGGCGCACCATATCCATGTAATTTAGATTATAGCATCCCTTCGGAAATTAATGTTTGTCTTG
>JAGDQP010006335.1:41950-62558 GCA_022664845.1 Lepisma saccharinum | reverse complement strand
ATAACTTTCGCGATTTCGAAAAACTTACTGGTAAAGAGCACGTACTTTGAACACAAAGACATACACAAATACACATGGGTATCTCCGGACGGCAAAACTCTCAACCAGATCGATCACGTATTAGTAGACAGACGAAGACACACCAACATAATGGACGTTAGGTCGTACAGAGGAGCGGAAGGTGACACCGACCATCAATTAGTGATCACAAAAGTAAGGGAAAAGTTATGCATCGCGAACAGAGAAAGCAAGGGATCAAAACAACTGAAATTCGAAGTGAAACTATTAAATAATCCGAGCATAAGAGCAGATTACCAACTCGAACTCTCAAATAGGTTCGAAATCCTAGCCGACTCGAGTAATAATAATGATGATATTAATAATGAAATTGATGTAAGTAAGATGTGGGAGGCAATTCGTGAAACAATTAAGAGCGCAGCGAAGGAACGCGTAGGTGAGAAGAAACAACAGAAAAACAAACCTTGGTTTGATGAAGAATGCATTAAACTTCATGAGGAACGAAAACAAGCAAGGCAACGATGGCTAAGTAATAAAAGCGAAGCAAATACCAACCACTACAGTAACGCGAAACGAAACGCCACACTAGGGTTCAGAAACAAAAAGCGAGAATATCTGACGCAGAAGATTCAGGAGATTGAGGAAAACGGGAAGACAAATAACATACGAGATCTATACAAAGGGGTAAACTCGTTAAGAAAAGGTTACCAGCCGAGGTTAGGAATGATTAGAAATGAACGTGGAGATCTTCAGGCGGATCCGACTAAAATTGTCGATGTGTGGAAAAGTTATTTCGACAAACTTCTTAATGTACACTGCGGGGAAGAAACAGAGGAATTTGAAATCCATACCGCAGAACCATGGATTCCCGAACCTAGCGAGATCGAGATCGAAATGTCGGTTAAGAAATTGAAAAATTTCAAATCACCAGGAATAGACAATATTCCAGCCGAATTAATTAAAACAGGAGGAACGGCACTAACCAAGGAACTACATAAATTGATAAGTGCTATATGGAGAAAGGAGGAGCTCCCAAAGGAATGGAAAACATCAATAATTGTTCCGATTTACAAAAAAGGCGATAAGTCGGAATGCAATAATTACCGCGGAATCTCGTTACTTCCAACTTGTTACAAGGTATTAAGTAATATTCTGTTAACACGCCTAAATGTATACGTAGATGAAATAATTGGAGATCACCAATGTGGATTTAGAAGAAATAGATCCACGTTGGACCAGATTTTTGCTTTGAGACAAATTTTGGAGAAGAAATGGGAATACAATGGGACGGTTCATCAGCTATTCATTGATTTTAAGAAAGCATATGATTCTATCAAAAGGGAAAAGTTATACAGTATCCTGATACGATTTGGAATACCGAAAAAATTGGTCCAACTAGTGAAGATGTGTCTCAGCGACCCCATAAGCAGAGTACGGATAGGTAATAATATGTCAGATAGTTTCAAGATTCGCAACGGATTGAAACAAGGCGATGCCTTGTCACCACTACTGTTTAACTTCGCGTTAGAATATGCGATTTTAAAAATTAAAGGGGACAAAAAGGGACTGTCATTGAATGGTTTGAATCAACTGTTTGTATACGCGGATGATGTAGATTTAATAGGGGACGATATAGATGCACTACAAAGCAACACCGATGTCTTAGTAGAAGCGTGCGATGAGATAGGTCTACAGGTAAACATAGATAAAACAAAATACATGGTAACAAGCCGAAGCACAGGGAATGAAGGAATTAAAAACATAAGAATTAGGGATGAGGTCATAGAGAAAGTAAACAAATTTAAATACTTGGGAGCATACGTAACAAGCAAAAATGAGGTCACGGAAGAAATAAAAAGTCGCTTAGTATCGGGGAACGCATGTTTCTACTCAGTCCAAAAACTTCTAGCATCGCGATTAATATCAAGGAAATTGAAATTAAAAATATACAGAACGGTTATTCTGCCGGTAATTCTCTACGGTTGCGAAAGTTGGAGTACGACCCTAGCAGATGAACATAAATTACGTGTATTTGAAAATAAGGTTTTTAGAAAGATATATGGGCCAAAACGGGACGAGATGACTGGAGAGTGGAGGAGACTGCATAATGAAGAACTCCACGGACTGTACGATTCACCAGATGTTGTAAAAATAATGAAATCGAGACGACTAAGGTGGGCAGGGCATGTAGCTCGGATGGGGGAAAAACGAAGATTATATTCAATCCTGGTTGGAAGGCCCGATGGAAAGAGGCCATTGGGAAGACCGAGACGTCGTTGGGAGGACAATATTAGAAGAGATCTTCGAGAAGTAGGTGTTCGTGATGAAAACTGGCTTGATACTGCCCAGGATAGAATCCAATGGCGAACGTTTGTTACTGCGGCGATGAACTTGCGAGTTCCATAAGCCATAGAGTTAGTTAGTTAGATAAATTGAGAATGCGTATTCGAAATGGTTTCTCTCGTCTCGTCATGTACTTGAGAATAATGTTTAAAGATATGTTGTACATATCTCATTCCTGACTTCTTCTGGTACAGTAGAACTCGATTATAACGGCCTCGAAGGGACCACCTGAAAAATAGTGTAGTTATAACCGAGTGTCGTTCTAACCGTGTTTTATGCTATCAGTCAAGTAAGATGGCAAATTATGCAGAACAAACTTAATTAGGCCTAATTTAGATTGTATTCTCTTGAAAACCAGGCATTAACAGTGCAAAGTCGGTGTACAACATCAATTACAGTACTTTGTTACCATTCAGCCGTGTAAAATGGTAAAAGATGATATAAAATAGAGTACAGTATTGAATTCCAGGGAAAGTAAAATTAATTTGAGCAAATTCACGACAAAAATCAGTTTTTCATCTTCCCTTCTCAATTTCACGTATAACTTCAACTTTTTTCTTCCGAAGTTAAAGCTTATCGTTTTTTTAGCTATGCTGAACGTTTAAACTAGTACTCCTGACCGTTCGAGGGTGACAATGGTGTGGGGATCTTCCCTGTAATTGTTTCCGAAAGTCATTCACAGAAGGGGTTGGGTGGTTAAGGATAACTCTGGTCACTCCAATTCGAGTTCTCAAGGTCAAGCGGTAATAGGGATCTGAAAATAGCTTTGGTCCTTCAAAGACCGTACTCTAAATTGAGGTTTAAAAATGACGTTATACGCGAGGTTGACGTATATATGTTTGTCGCTTTAAGCGAGGTCAAAAACTATATTTCTTATGAGAAATATGTTGGTACTACAGAAAAAAAAATGACGATATACTCGAGGAGTCGCTATAACCGATGTCGTTATAAACGAGTTGCACTGTATATTCTTGTCACTAAGAAAAATTTTCAGGTTTTCTGTTCTCATATTTAACTTAATGCAACACGACAAATTCCACAGTCTGGCTTCGTCTTTCGATGACCTTCGCAGTTACAAATGGCGAAGAATAAACTTGACTATCAGCCATGATGAATTGTAAACCCCTCTAAAAAGATGAGAAATCGTTTACTTTAAAATGTAGCTGGTCTTACTAAACTACAGTAAGTTTCCGGTTTAATCGAATGACCCTTGCTCCCATCAAATTCGGTTAAATGAAACTCTACTGTACTTGTTTTTAGGGGGTGTCGTAATTAATTGGATCCATTTAGTAAAGGCGAGCAATTCTACACACACACACACACTCAGCACTAAGATCTGCTGAGACATCACACCTAAATCGCAAATGCTGTTTTAAGAACATCAAGAAAAGAGTTTAGGTTGGGTGAAATGACGAGGAAAAACGAGCAGATAGAGACGAGAAAAGGAGAAAAAAAAAAAAAAGAGGCAAGGCAGGAAACGTGACTGACCTTTTCTGGCCACTATTATTAATTCCTGGACTACTTTCTCCTTCCAGGTGCTGGAGGAAGGTTCTGTGTGTGTGTGTCGCCTGGAGCTGAAAGCTTTACATGAATTTTGCTTTGTGGATCAACTCATAATTTCACGACACTGCATATCGTTGAACCATATTTACAGAACAATTTTGGTAGTGCTTGATGGCGCCGGTTAACTTCTTACGTGCCGTGTGCAATGACAACTATAGGCTGGTGAACACGTTACTGGCGTCTACGTAAAAATAATCAACTGAATAAGTTAAAAAGAAAGGTATTTGGTTATTTAAAAATGAGCTATATCTATGCCCATCTCACGTAGGTATAAAATATGTGTTGTTTTTAATTACACCGCATAACAAGAAAATTTTGGTACCGAGTGGCCATAGCTTAGTTGGTAGAGCGTCGGCTTAGCCAGGTTCGTATCCAGAAGTTGCTTTCTGGGGGGACTAGTTCAGTCTGGGTGTGAAATTTACTTAAAATGATACTAATTTTGCCAAAAATGATACCAATTTAAAAAAAATATGAATTTCTGGGGGTCCGGACCCCTAGGACCCCCTCTTCTTACGCCTCTGGACTTAGCAATAGGAAGATCCTGGGAACGATCCCAGCGGCCGTCTACTCCGACTGAGGCTTTTCCAATGTATTTCCTCAGTCCTACCAAAATCCGGTAAAAAGGAGTATGGCGGTAGCTATGTAACTGTTATTTAATAAAACAAATTATATTTAAGGTACGTA
Organism: Lepisma saccharinum; assembly: GCA_022664845.1. NCBI lineage: Eukaryota > Metazoa > Arthropoda > Insecta > Zygentoma > Lepismatidae > Lepisma > Lepisma saccharinum. Next base: position 57,950 of record JAGDQP010006335.1, on the reverse strand, counting down.
AATCTAATATTTACAGTATCTCATTCCGCCAATACCTAATTTCACAGAAAATTCAGGTTTTGAGGCTCACACTCCCCACATAGCACAGGATATCCCAAGGATATTCCATTTAGATCCACAATATGCGTACAATGTTCCAGAATATTTGGGATCAAATAAGGATATTCCTTGGATATACCTTTTAGAGTATTAAAAGGAAATTCTAGATTGGAGTTTGAGGTGTATTCGTAGAATATTCCAAAAATATCCCCAAAGAATAATTATCCACCATATATTCGCAGAATATACTTGTGATATCCCATGAATATTTACAGTTCTGTACGCCTTTCTCTTGATATAACAAGCATTTATTTCTGAATTATTAAAATATTTCATAATGATTAATGAATGTAAATTAGTAGAGTTCATTTTATAATTTTGTAATATTATAATCGTCTTTTTTCTTTTCTACATTAATAAAAATAATAATTTATAATTAAAAATTAATTTAGCTGTTCATTGGTAGTTCTCCAATTGCTGTGTTCACTAAGTTCTCAAAATTAACGTTAGGTGACTCTTCTGTTTTCTAACATACTGCCCTCTGGTGGCGAAAATTAAACTTACTGTTACTCTCTTATTTTCACATAACGAAAAAAAAAACATTTAGTTATTTAATTGTAATGTAGTGTCCTATTGTTAGCTACCAAATTTTAAAAATATTGGAAAATATTTTAAAAAGCGAAAAAAAAAAGTTATAAAATAAAATAATGTACACAATGGCAGATGTGTTACTAATAATGATGAACTTACTATCTCCAATTTTGTAATCATCTGTAACATCAACTGGGCTTTCCACTACCCGTTGTACAATTGTGTATAACTGGTTGCCTAACACCTGAGGATCATATCACCAAACGTTTCTACATTTCGTTAACTTCTCTCTTTAACACTGTAAACACCTTTTCAATCTTAAAAATTGTCGTTCCTGATTTAAAAGAAACCATCGCTTTTATTTTAAATGATCAACACAGCTCTGCACTTAAACTATGTTTCTTGGCAGAAGTGGGTTCTGGCGCAGGCGCAACCCGATCTAAAATTTGCAATTGAAATATTCAGGGGAACGCTAGTGGGGTTTGATTTGGAAAAACTTTGTAAGAAAATACGTTACAAGAAAAATAGCGTAAGTTCACAGATTTGTTGAACGTTACAAAAAATGAAGCTATAGTTTCTTCTATATTGGAAGACGCCATCATTTACGAGTTTAATGGAGGTGATAAGAGACAAGGTAGTTGGAAATGTAAAAACGATTGATGTGATAATGTGATGTCAGGCGACCATCCATATGCAATTATACAAAGGTTTGATAAAGCACAGTTCATGTCTTGCAGTTATTAGAAGATAAAGGCAGTGACTTAATTAATTAGTACTATCCCGAAACTCGCAAGTTCATCGTCACAGTAACATTGGATTCTATACCTGGGCAGTGCCACTTTTCATCATGAACATCTGTCTCTCGAAGATTCATTCTAATACTGTCATCTCAATTACATGTCGGTCTTCCCAACGGCATCTTACCCTTTGCCTTATCAACCACAATGGAATATAATCTTCGTTTTCGTCCATCCTAGTTACACGGCCTGCTCAATTTAGACAGATAATAATGTTTGAAAATGGGATTTACAACAGAGTAGTAGTAGTAATGAAGTACAGACTGCCTCTTAGTATCAGTAGTCTGCCCGGAGGGAAGCCTATGGCCTTATGATCCGTGGTCAAGTTGAACCTATAGCGATTGGCCATTGCCTTAAATCGGATGAAGATGACAGCCTAAGAACGGGACCTACAGTTTAAGGTGGACTCCGAGTCACTTCTTATAGTATGCTTTCACTGGTGTCCCCTCTAATTCAGTGGTAACCCTCGCTGCTTTGTTATTAGGGGCTCCCGAGTTCGATTCCCGGTGAGGACACAAGTGATTCAGAGCCTACGTTAAACTGTAGGTGTCGTCCTTAAGAAGTCATCTTCATCTGATAAAAGGCAATGATAAACCGCCATCAGTTCACCTTGCCCAGGGACTCTTGGGTCAAGCTCTTCCTTTGGGCAGAACACCCATCATCATCATGATGAAATCAATATTGTAAATTACTTTTCCATTATACTGTAATTGGGCCCAAGCATTTTGTATTTTTCTTAATAAACAAATAAATATTTAAATAGAAGTCTTGGATCCTAGCCTCAAAGCCTCTGGACCCTCCCAAGAGAAATATCTGTCGTATATGACAATGGATATGGAGCTAAAGGGTACATTTAGGACCATGTTTTCGTCTGGGCCTCTTCCGTTTCATACCTGTCTTTCACCTATTCGTCTTCATTATCGTCATAGTTGAGAAGAAAAAAAAAACATCGCCCAAAAAAGGATAATAAAAAAAGAGGTCTGTCGCCTAAGGATACACAGGTAGATTGAGCTCTGCTACTACTAAGTGCTAACGTTTTTTTTTTTCTTTTTTGAAACGACTGGAATTCTTTCGCAGCGGAAGGTACTCTAAGGTGAGGCAAAGGAGGCCGAGCAAAGCCTGGTACACCTACAAGGCATCCTTCGTAAAAAGAGGCCAACCGGTTCTCGGAGTCACGTGATATCTTGTCCCCCCACCCCCTCCGCCATCCCCTCTCACCTTCCTCTCGCGCCACAGGTTTTCTGCTTCTGCCAGCTTGTCAGTTGTTTCAGGTTTTTCAGTTCGGAGTTGGCAGCCATGGTGGTCGGATAGTGCATTTTTAGTGCTTGTGATTTTTTTTTATTTACCATGAATGACAATCATGGGTTGACGTAAACATGACATATTAGACAGTGTACAATTCCCCCCAAAATACATATCGTTAATACAGTCAAGTGATAAAGAAACAAAGAAACCAAAAAAGTGTTGTGAATACGTGGGCTGAGTGTTCGGAAGGTGTTTACATAAGTTGTCACAATAATCCATAAGCATATGGAAAATATTTATGGAATTGTGTGATGTTTGTGATTGGATACTAGTGCAAAGTGTTGGTGTTCCATGCTTTAGAACGAGGTGGAGTTATGTTCAAGGGGCACAAGATATTGAACTCATAAATAGTGGTTTGATTTACACATTCCTAAAGCATGGATTGACCCAAATAGTGTCTATCAGATTGAAAAAATGTTTATGGCACATTGACAAAATAGTGTCACATTAAAAAATTTGTTGGGTGTTCTGATTGACGAAGAGTGTGTCACATTAAAGAATTTTGTTGGTGTACTAGTTGATGGATAGTGCTGTTATTGGTCGGATAGTGGTATTCACGAATTGACAGATAGTGAAAGAGTGTGTGTATGTGAGAAATAGTGTAATAAAAACAAACGTAATAAACCATGGCTCTTCGTGGGCCAAGGCGGAAGGATATCAAAAAGTCATCTTATTATGTGTGGTTTCTTGGTGCAAAAGAGAGCAAAGGATTACGTGGGGAAGAATATGTAAGACCAGTTGTTCGTTATTTAGTGGAAAAAGAGAAGGACATTGAACCTTTTAAAGTCACATTACAAGTGAGTAACAAAGGCCTGAAAATAATTCAAAATGTCCCAGGAAAGACCGCAAAAGGAAAAACCGAAGTAGTGAAGCATTTCATCCCACATCACGCAGTGACCTGTGTGGTCCAAGAAGAAGAACCCAATGATGACATTGTCTCTTGTATTCTTCTGATCTATAATCCAATCACGAAGTGTCCAGTGCATGTGCATTCATACAGATGCGATTCCGTAGACACCGCGTGTATCCTCCGCGGACAGTTACAAACATTGATCGAGCGACCGGAAAACCAACGGAAATTTGCGGAAATCGAAGCACGTCTTCAGGCTAAAGGTCTTATTGTTGCTCCTCCACGTCCTCGACCGGCGGCTGCTGGCTCTGATGGCCGTAGCAGCACCAGAGAGTCAGAGTCCTCTGGATCTTCTGAAAGAGGGTCTCACAGTGACCGAATAGCCACTTTGTATGATTCTTTAGCGGCAGAACTGAGAGAAAAACTAGGTTCTGGTAAACGTCAAGCACCCTTATTACTCCCGCCGCGGGACTATGATACGGTACATAGGCAAAAAGGTAACCTTACTGGAATTGAACTCAGGAGGTGCCTGAATGCCAATATTGTTGGAGTCAATGTTGTTGGTGGTAAAAAGAATAACAACGGTGGCGTCACCAACAACAATAACAATAATAATAATAACAACAACAATACGAATACTATCAAGGACCATCATCATCATCATCACAATGGGAAAGTGGGCAATGGATTTACAACACCCAACCCAACTGGTTCTAGTGGAGCTTCCAGCGGAATTGGATCCGATGATGCTCCAAGTCCTGATCAAGAAAGGGAATCTGACCCCAGATATTTGGACAACCAATCAAGTTCAGGTGAGTGTTACCAATGAATGTTCTGTCATTATCTGTATATTGTATACGTCCTACATGACAAAGGATATATATTTTCGGTCAAGATCCTGTGACACCAAGACAGAAATAGTATGTTCAGATTTTCTGTGTCATAGGTTTATCCATGATTTTCAAACCCGCAAGGATAAAACTAAAATTATGAAGAGGGTAGGGAAAATCTTCATTATAACCTAGTAGCACAGGGCCAACTTTGATCTATATTGACCGTTACTGGCCCATTATTGGCTCGAAATCCTGCGCTGCTAGGATATCACCCTTTCTCTCTATCCTCCTGCGATGTTTCAAGGTTGGAAAATTAATTTCAATTTACAATTATTGGTTAAAGATGCAATTATGGCTTAGTTCTCACAGGTACTTATCGTAACCAGTGGACCGCGGCAGTGTTGTCAGGTTGGCGTTGCAATATTTTCCTCAAAATACTGAAAAAATTCCCGGATTCTAAGTTTTCTTTAAAACTTAATGGAACTTTTAAAAAAGATGCAACAAAATTTCCTGATTTTTAATTTTTTTTTTCCTTTCACCTTTTTTTCACCCAGAATTTCCCGTTTTCCGGGAAATTTCCCTCCACCTGACAACACTGGATCGCTGGTGCCGGGTGTTTATTATGTATTTCCGAAGGCGAATCTTCTATATTTTTTGTGTACTTCTTTTCCTTACGACTGCTTCTGATGATATATTTCTTATACATACAGTGTTTACAGTGTGTTTGATAAAAATCAGGTTTACTGATTATTGCATTGAAATTCTTGAATCTATAGCAGAAGAACATGGTGATACTTGGTTAAGAATATCAATGAGACGACCCTGGGTTCTATCCCCGTGCCTACCACTTTTTTTTTACTACGTTGAGGAAATCAGAACAGTACTGGATTAAGCTATTTGATAGCCCTGAGCTATAGACTCCATTAGGGTCCCTGTTCTATCAGCCGTGGGCATATGGGTAACTGATTTACTTTTGCCGGGGCCCTGGACTGCAGCCCACCTTAATCGGGGCGGGGGTTCTGGTCAAAATTTGGAGGGTGTAAGTAGAGTTCTGTACGGTTGAAGTTTGACCAGAAAAATGATGAAATTTGTGTGTGGGGGTTCTCGTAGATTTGGGGGTGACATCTCCCACAGGTGGGGGTTCTGGCGGAATCACTGATCGGACTATACATTTGTGTATATTTAAACTGTACAAGTTAGATCTAAAGGTGACTTATTTTTAAGTATTCAAAAGAAGTGGCAGTTTCTCAACAATGTAGATTTTTCTAGTCGCAGTCAAATTTTCATTTACTAAACCACAGAAAAACGCAGGTTAGATCGAGACTTCCTGAATCCCTTGAGCGAAGCATCAAATCACGAGAACAGTCATTCTGAAATGGCCCTGGTCTCTACTAAGCCACAAGTTAATTCTGGGATTTGTAACAGTATTTATAGGGAAGTAGTAGTATATTATTAATGTCAGTTTTAGATTCGCTTAGGTTAGGTTATCGTCCTAGGATTCGAAATTATAACATTTGTAAACTTCTATCTCAGTATAGATAAAGTTTGTGGTCATTATAGTAATGTGAGGGCCATTTTACGACAATTATTCAAATTTTATTACAGGTAAACAGAAATATAACCTTCCTAAACCAAAATTTCTTTCGTGCCTAAATCATAAATTCCATTGGCCTTTAAGATAAGTTAACAGTAACTTCAAAATTATATGAATACACTTTTTGGAAGAGAATATGTCCATAAAGTGGCTGGACACAGTTTTGAAGTTCATATGAAGTTCATATTATTATTTCTTTTTATCGACAAACAAAACATAAGTTTTCTTTTCTAACATTATCCAGTTTTTGCTGATACTCGACCGCCGAACGCTTTCCTCTTTTTGTTGACGCTTTTTATTTTGTCTCAATATCAGATCTTAATGAACTTATAATAATTAATAGACGTGATCATTACATATACACTGCAAATCAGGTGTGTGGTCAGGCAGGAACTGTATTGGGAGATCAGGAAATCATTAGGGGGGATCACAAAATATTATTTTACTAAATGTGAAATTTTAAGCGAGGTCAGATTTTTTTCTTTTTAAGGAGCCGGCCCCCCTATCCCTTTCCTAGCTACGCGTCTGATCATTCCAAATATATTGTAACTTTCAGACCCATAATAGATTGTATACCTTCTCATTCCTCCTATCCTATGGATGCAACATTAAAATTACAGATATGGCAACCTCTTTTTTCTGTGAATAGTGCTATTCTTCGAAGCTAATAAGTAAGTAACACAACGGGTAAAGTGAAAATGGCAAAAGAATGGCGTTATTAGTGCTTCTTATTATAAAACCAAAAGAACAGAATTTTATTACAAAATACTGAAGAGTAATTAATGAAATTAAGTGGTAATTACTTACTCTGTAATTATTTTATGTTATTTTGTTCGTTTTACTTTCAATATACAAAAGTGTTTCACTACACCGAAGAGCAGAATTGAAAGTATGGCCGTATTCACTTTCAAGATATTTAAATTATAAATTAAAGTTATGTCATGGGGGCTGGTTCCCCCCAACCCCACCCAAATCTTCCAAAATTTCGATTTGTATGCACAATTAATATAATTTCAATCGTAAATATATATTTTATATTATACCGTATTTCATACACAGATAGAAGCTCTCGATCTCCCCTAGGAGAAATATCTGCATACGACCCTGGACCTTTCAGTTTTTCAGAGTAATATGCACTAAAGAGTCAGACACTGTCAAACGCAGTTTGATATCGGTGTAATCTGGTACTGGAGTAGGAGTGCTATTATTTACATAATTCAATCTCTAGACCGCACCAATGATGAAGCAAGTCTTTCAGAATTCAGCGAAAGATTCCATTACAAAATGTATTAGTCTTCTGTCATTGTGTACTAATAAGAGACTTGTTGGTGTATAACCAAGATTGCCCTGTTGTTTGAGATCTGGTTACTGCTTCCTTACAGAGATTCAATAAACAAGTAAATGAGCAACTCAAGGCCCACCAGTGTTTTTTTTTAAGACTTGTTTATTTTCTGGTGAAAATTATAACTTAATTTAGCGTTATAGATAAAACTCAATAGCGCTCAATATCCGAATATGTTCTGCATCGGTTTTGCTACAAAATTTCATGTATTGATACATAGCAAAATAAATAAAAATACTGGTATTAATTCAATACAGCTTGACCACCACGATCACTGTGTTAATACAACACAAGAAATCGGTATTGGTCCAGTGTTAATTGAACAGAACGGCAGTGTTTTCAGTGTACATTGAACACAATAGAGGTGTCATACAAGCACAATCACTGTGTCGAAGCGTTCACTGTATTATAAATGATTGAGTTAAATTAACACAGCAAAAGTGAAGGTCAAAATTATGTTAAATTAACGATTGTGTTAAATATGATTAAATTAAATTAACACAAAGAAAATGGCGATTAAATTGAATTAACACCGAACGCAACTTCCTTCAGAAACATTGAACTGTACTTTTGTAAATTTTGTCTATGTAAGGGGGTTGTCCTTAACGTCTATTTAAGGTGTTAACGCTTAAATTATTTTGGTATATCATTTACACCGTATTATATCTTATAAAGCCAGTCATTATCCATCGCCAGTAGCTTTTTTTTTTTCAATAATTAATATCTTGAAACGAAAAAAAAATATTAATATACCTTTGTTCCTATGACTAAAAACACAATTCTTGTAGGAGAAAATATTTCCTACACATTCATAGTCTTTGTCATTTTAATTAAGTAGCTATTAAGCAGAAAATAAGAACCCAAAGAAACAATCTTTATTCTTAAATGAGTGGCTTGCCATATGTAACATAATCACATAATCCACTGCATGTGAACAAAATTATAAAAACTACTTTTTGTCTGAACAAAGACAACAATTAAATACACAATTAATTTTAGACAATGGAGGTAAATGAGTGCGGAGCGTAATACTGAGTAGATTATGCTACTACTACTACTACTATTACATTATATTGTTCCTCAAATACTGATATCTCTTACAACCTTTGTTTTATATACATCTGCAATTATAAAACTTTCTTTTTCTCTAATGAAATGAAAGAAAATCGTTTTAATATAAAACAATTATTATTTCTATACCATTATCATGTACCTGATAGATAGCTAAAGCACATGCAAAGGTCCAGTAAGCCAGCTACCGTGAAGATAAGACAGAGAAGCGAAGAACCATTTCAGTGAAGTAGCATAGTTCGTGCATGTAGCTCGGATCCCATGTTAAAATATTAAGTCCTATTCGTGATAGCTACGTGCTCGATCGAGTAGGTGGGACAGAAATTTCCATTGAAACAATACAAGTAGGCCTATGTTAACTTCTATGAAAAATAGAGTAAGTTATTTTTTAATGATAAATCAAACGGTTTAAGAACAGGATCATTGTTTATTCATATCTTGACATGTAGTTATAATTTCGTGTCTCTGTATGAATCAATAATATATTGTTTAAATCCCTCATATATATCCTCGAGTTGATTGTTTTTTGTTTATACGGTACTGAATTCTTTTCATTTGTAAACTGTTCTGTTTCTTTTTTTCCCCCTAATTTTTGTTGTTGTTCTTTCTTAAAAACAACAATATCTTTCACCTTTTAAATTTTATTTTTCCACGCTGGATTTAGATTCCGCAGTCGTTGCTGTTTACATTATCTTATCAGTCTTTCTGTTTTGGCTTCTTGCTCTAAAATTATAATCGCAAGATAGTTGAAAAGAGTTTTAAAAGAAGCGAGAAGCAAAACAGAAGGACTGATAAGATAATGTAAACAACGACGACTGCGGAATCTAAATCGAACGTGGAAAAATAAAATTTAAAAGGTGAAAGATATTTTTGTTTTAGAAAGAACAACAATTGAAACGTATAAAAGTATAAAAACAAAACAAAGAACATGCTACAAACAAAACCACTTTGTATAAAGAAAAATAAATAAATCTAAGCTCTTAGATAGTTTCAAACAAAACATTATTGTAATTTGAAGAAGAATAAAAATTAAAATCCCATGTTGTAGGATGTAAAAATTAATTAACAATGTTCGTAATTTGAATTTTATTTATGGCCTTTAGGCATCTAAGGCTCAGGCCGGGAAAAGGATACGGAAAGGTGTCGGCAAGGGCCTAAATTGAAAGTGCATTCCCGGCATTTGTCTGATGTGGCTGAGAATAAACCTCAGTCAGGATGGTCGGCCTCTTGAATTGAACCCACGACCTCCAGAATGCTAAGCCAACGCTCTACCACTGAGCCACAGTAATCGTGCTATTAAAGGTTTGCTTGATCAAGGTACCATAACAGTATTTGCCTTGGTACGATCAAGAGAAAAAGGAGGTAAAACCTCAGTTCAGAATAAACGACAGTTGAACATGAATCCGAATTTGATGAATGCCAAGCCAAACAGCCTAAGAACACCCTGTTAGTGCGATAAAATAAAATTTACAGAAGTAATATAAAAACGTCATTATTAATAAACAAAGTTCCTTTACTGCATTATTTCACACCAACGCGTAGTGAAATGAGGCGGTCATAAAACCCAGATTCTCCCGACGGAGACCGAATACCTCATTCGATTAACTAAAATTCCATCGCTCTGTCTGTATCATAAAGTTAAAAGTGGTCATGTACGCTGCTTCTGATTATAAATACATTTCATTCAACACGTTAGATGTCTGTAGTTGTATTGTGAAAGAAAATGTCAAGGTTTAAAGCCTTTTAAAGTGTTTTTTTTTTCTGAAAAGAAACCGCGAAAAGAATTGTTTTATATTCTTGCCAACGAAGCGTAACAGGCTACTCACCTTTCGACTATGTGGGACATAACTTTTTTTTCCACTCCGATACACGAAGAACAATCATTGTAAAAATGGTAATTTCTTTTCTTTCTTTTTTTCTTTTTGGAATATCTCACATTGTTGTGTCTTCTTATCTTTTCTCTCTCTTTCCAATAATGGATCTCTTTAAAAAGTCTTTTAAAGTTACATTATTGTTAAATGTACAATATACAAATTCAATTAAGTCTAGCTGAAGTACCCGCCCGTTAGTGCGGAGTGAATAAAATATGTTGGCAACACTGATAAAGATTGGTTGGCAACATTGCGAACAAAATACATAAACAAGATAGATATACATCAAATCTTCTTACCTATGTCGGTCGAACTATCTCCGATGTTGGTAACTCCACGCTTTGACTACGGTGATGTGATTTTACGGATGATTAATGATTAGACAAACGATAAGGAGTCGCCGTAGCTTAGGTGGTAGCGTGTTTGAGCACGAATCGGACGGCCCGAGTTCAAACTTAGGACCTTGCAGACTTATCTTCAGAACTTCCATGCCTGGCATTCAGCATTCTATCAGACTTAAATACCAGAGTGTCCTCAGAATAGTCTATTACCGAGACAACCCGCATGTTATATCCTTATCGCCTTTGTTTAAACTTTGGATTTTGGGACCAGTTTAGTAACTAATGACCCGGTTCGTTACGATTCCATTAGCTGTTAAGACTCTAAAAATCCACAAATATCCATCCCTCAGCCGGGCTATACTCACCTTCGCCAACATATTTTTACGTCTCATGCTACAAAAATGGCTTGTTAACACATTCTAACAGGTGTAAACAAACATATTCAAATAGAAATCGGAAATGACAAAGCGTACAAGCTCTGAAAACCACATGAGATAAAGGAGTGGGATGCCCAAGAACATGTCTGGTGCTCAATAGACAGTGTATTAATAGTCTTTCCCACAATTTCTATCACTGACTTGTATGTTCCACGTATTTTGTTTACCATCACTACTGCATTAAAAAACAACAACTAAAAAATACTAATGTGGTACTACTTCAGAAAATATAATTTTCTGCCAGATTGGCAACTTTGTTATAAAGTTTTTTTTTCAAGAGGCCATGATGATAAGACGTTCTAGCTTATTAAGCCCACTTTGTTAATAAACAGAGACATCTACCAACATTTTCTTCTCTTTTCTGCATTATTTCTGATTTATCAAAAAAAAAAATGTCATTACTATAATTATTCACTCTTGTAATAATTTTCTCAGGATGGAAGCCCAAAAATTTATAAATAGAAAATAAATAGATTGATTGATTGAATAATCGACTGATTAATTGATTAATCTTTTTTTGCTAATTATCATCATATTATTAAAACCACTTATTTGTGACAGTTTATATAAGATAAATTCTTTAGTCTGAAAAGAAAATAATCACATATAAGTTTACATGGTAAATTTAAAAGACGGACGCAATTACATCATATTGAAGTAGAAAATGCTTAAATTCTTAAACTTGAGAAAACTAAAGAAATATAAAGAGCGTTGGGAAACCTAAAAGGAGATAAGAGCAAATATATTCCAACTTTGGCCTTATGTAAACCTATTACAAACTCTTAATGATAATAATGGGTGTTCTGCTCGAAGGCAGGTTCTGACCGCAAGATCCTTGGTAAGGTGAACCGATGGTGGTTCGTCATTACCTTCCAACGTGATGAAGATGACCTTCTAAGGACCTACAGTTTAACGTGGGCTCCAAACCACTTGTGTCTCCACTGGGGATCGAACCCTCTAGACCCCTTGATTAGAAGACAGCGAGCGTTACCACTCATCCACACATCTATGAAGTCCAAAATTGTGTTCATTGTAACATAAATAATATAATAATTGTTTTGATATTATAAAGAATAGATACATCTGCAAACGTTTAATGATTAATTATTGTCCGTTCCTCTCTACATCTTTGTATAAACAACATTTTGCTATGTAAATAATATTGAAATAGGGAAACAAAGGAAATTCAAATGATGTAACACAAATAATTCAAGGTTCATTACAACAAACAGGGTACCCGTATTACTATGTCCTTGTTCTGTTACTGATTAGCTTTGTAAGTTTAAATTCTTGGAAATTTTAATAAAACGTTTTGATAGGATTTCGAAACAGTACGTGTATGTAGGACGGAGAAAAAGGTTCATTTGGACTGCTTTTAAGAATGGAATTCTTATTATGCGTCAAAGACATTGCTGTTCAAATTTGTGATCTAAATCAGATGCTGAAAACATTATCACATTCAGCCATTTTCTATACACTGCTGGATGAAGACCTATTCCATTCTTTTGCATGTATCTCGGTCTGCTGCTATCCTCATCCATGTAGCTCCTGAAAAACGTTTGATTTCATCTACCCATCTAACATTTGGACGTCGTCTCAGTCGTTTCTTTTCTCTGAGATTACAATATGGTACATTTGTCGTCCATCTTCCATCTGTTTGTCTACCGATGTTACCGGCCCCATTTCCACTTCATCTTATTCGCATCCGTGATTGCATCTTTTATCTTTGTTTGTGCGTGAATCCATTCATTTGTCTTCCTGTCTCTCCTAGTTATTCCTAACATGCACATCTCAATTCGTCTTTCTGTATATAAACCCTCATATTTAATTTATCTAAAAAAAAATGACTGTGATGCTGTGAAGTTTTAACTGGAATATTATGCTTTGTTTTAGAATTTACGTATTCACGAACCGAAAAATGCAGACTCATCTGATGACAATTGTGATAGCCCGAAGCCAGGTCCTGACCGGAAGGTCCCTGGTCAAGGTGTACCGTTGCTGGTTTGTCACTGCCTTCCATCGTGATGAAGATGACGTCCTCAGGACAGAACCTAAAGTTTAACGTAAACTCCGAACCATTTCTGTCCCCACAGGGGATCGAACCCTGGACCTCTTGATCACAAGGTAGAGAGCGTTACCACTCAGCCACAGGGAGACCTACCTCACCTAACGATTTGATTTAATATGAAATTAATTGCGTACATAAGTTTATAAAGTAGAAAAAGAACGTGGTTAAGAAACGCCGTGTTAAAAGAGAAATCTCTTAAGAGTCAGTTTTGTCAAGAAAGATGGGATTAAGAGAGAGGGATTAAAATGCCTTAAAGGACCTGTCGCTTTAGTGAGAATACCAATGATGATAATGACAATAGGAACTCTCATAGACACAAATCGAACCGAGGACCTCTTGGGAACGAAGTATTTCGTGAAGGTCGAAACCACCAGCCATGCCTTAATAGACTAACCACGAAACAGAACACCAAAGTAGTATCACATCTTGTTTATGCTGTACTTAAAAGAGTATTTCTACAGGGAGTCATACAGAGAAGTAGAATATTCACAAATGGCTACGCATTTCTTTCTGGTTTCGAAGAGGTTTCTTTACTTTGCCGCTAGATGTCTCCGAGGTCAATAGCTCATTTTCTAAAAACATCTTGATAAATTCAAGCATATGATTGGTTTGTTTTGCCACAGGATATGTTAAACCAATCATACAACTTCAGTTTACCAGGATTTTTAAATAAGCTATTGAGTTCAGAGGCTTCTATAAGAGGCAAGGAAAGAAACTTCTTCGAAGCCAGAAATACATGCGTAGCAATATATGAATGCAGGATCAAGAATTACTTACTTGAGATAAGAAAGGAACTTAGGAAGAAAATATTACTGTCGAGTGTATTGGATCAGAATAAATCACAGGCAGTACATTGACAGGCTGTACCGAACCGCCGTAGTTCAGTGGTAGAGCGTTGGCGGAGCATTCGGGACGTCGTGGGTTCGACCCCAGCGGCCGACCATCCTGACTAAGGTTTTTTCAGAGCTTTTCCTCAGTCACACCAGGCAAGGCTAAGACCTTCAACATAGGCCGTGGCCAACAACTTTCCGAATCTTTCCCCTCCCCTATCCCGGCCTGAGTCTTAGATGCCTAAAGGCCGTAAATGAAATTCAAAGTCAATAGGTTGTACTGCAAAATAAAGCACATTTCTGAAAATTTCAGTACCAAAATTTAGTTAGGAAACTATTTTTAAAATGTTCTTCTTCTTTTTTGTAAGATTGGTTGGTTTTCCATACATGCATTGAAATCTCCACAGTAAAAAAAAAGGTCAAACAACTTAACCGGTTGATTAAATTGTTTAAAACAATTTAAAAATAACCTAAGTTGTATTTGTTTCTACCTGAGTGCATATACTATAGTTTTACCTATTTCTATTAACCATGATACATTTTTGGTTCCTAGAACCAGCTCCCTAGAACAACTTAACCTAAATAACATTTAAATTTGAATTTAATTTTTAAGTCCTTTAGGCAATTTTGGCTCAGGCCGGATGAATGATGATTGGTGGAATGATGAAAGTGGGAGGAAACGAGAGAATCTCCAGAAAACCCATGCACATGGTGTTTGTGCAGCACAAAATCGGGACGAGCTAGGATCGAACCGACGACCTCAAGCACCAGAGATGAGCACTCTACTATTTAGCAACCGTGGCACCAGGTTCCACTCTTGCCCCATTAACTTTCTTCAGAATTCTTGGGTCCAGTTGTTGCATATTAATTGTCTATTAGTTGAAGGATAACAGTGTAGTTTTTTAGTAGGTATAGACCGGTCGAAATGACCTGATAGCTGAGTGTGATTTAATTTCCATTGATTTCAACAATCAAGTCATTATGATCGGACTATAGTGTCTGTATTAGTCGTCTTTCTCTATTTCTTTAATGCTTAAACTGGGAATGAAACCCGAAACTCTGATTACAAAGCAGGAAACTCTTTACCACTCACCAACAGGAGACAAGACGATTTTTTTAAACAACAATAA
The DNA here is from genome assembly GCA_022664845.1 of Lepisma saccharinum. NCBI lineage: Eukaryota > Metazoa > Arthropoda > Insecta > Zygentoma > Lepismatidae > Lepisma > Lepisma saccharinum. The sequence continues at coordinate 42,851 of JAGDQP010006335.1, read as the reverse complement.
ACAAAATACGTAGCCCAGGAAGAATTGAAAACCGGTGATTGGGCGTTGTCAAGTTAAACCGAGGAAGCAAAAAGTTCAAGCGTAAACAAGTTCTTCTTTAAAAGGTCTTTCTTCACTGTTTCTTGTGGCCCACTAATGTGTTGGTTTTTGCTTTTTCTTTTCGATGGTTAAACGGTATTTGCGTACGCGTTTGTTTACGCAGGAGGCACCTGATGGGGATGAAGCCACTAATTAGTCTTAGCTTATTGTTGTGATTTAAGTAAGGCGTGTTGAGGAACATTTCCTTTTAAAGAATCTAGATTACTAATTCAAACACTAGTTTGACATTTTCAGATAAGTTTACGTGTATTTCTGTTTTTGATTCTACTGTCTGACTTCTTTAAAACTGAAAAAAAAAATCGAATCCTATGTCTTTGTTCTGCACCTATGATCTACAAGTGTTTCAATTTGAAGGTAAGATGTCTTCTTCAAACACAATTTTCAGAAAATAAGGTGCAAAAGTTAGTAATCAGGACTTCTTAAAGGTACTGTTGTACAATTATTCGAAATATCGATTGATCTTTCGATATTGTGTAAAACTTTCAGAGACTAGAACCTCCAGAGAGTACTGGACACCGGAGTAGTAGCCTCACAGAGTAGAAGAGTCCAGGAAGTAGAAACATCCAGAGAATACCAGCCACCAGGTCCAGAATATAAACCTTCAGACAATAGAAGCTTCCAGAGAAAAGGAACGCCCAGAGTTGTAGCCCCCTAGAGAGTCGGCTTGACATTTGACAGATTCGAATCCAGCGGCCGACCATCCTAAGATATTTCTCAGTCACACCATCCTGACTAAGGTATTTCTCAGTCACACAATCCTGACTAAGGTATTTCTCAGTCACACCATCCTGACTAAGGTATT
>JAGDQP010006335.1:31565-41940 GCA_022664845.1 Lepisma saccharinum | reverse complement strand
TTTCTCAGTCACACCATCCTGACTAAGGTATTTCTCAGTCACACCATTCTGACTAAGGTATTTCTCAGTCACACCATTCTGACTAAGGTATTTCTCAGTCACACCATCCTAATACCGGGATGGATCCTTCAAATTAGCCGACTTTCCTACTCACATACTCTCTCTTATCCTATCCAAGCCTGAACCAAAGATGACTAACGACCAGAAACACAACTGAATTCAATTCGTAGCATCTCGTTAAGCATAACTGCTGCATTGTATCGAGCGGAAAGACGAATTTTAGAGGGATAATGAAAATTTTTTTAAATGAAGAATGAAAAGTCGTGTGGGTACAAGTATTAAGAACTGAAAAAACTACAGAAAGTGTCTTGAATATTTTCAAATGGTGTTGTGAACAATAAATGTCTATAATGAATACATAAGAGTTTTAGTAGTTCATTTATTATATATACAAGGAATTAAACATTACACTTTTCGACCTTTACTTCTTTTGACGGCGACGTTACTTCTTCGGCTTCTTCTTTCTTACTAAACATTTCTTTTTAAAAGCGTTTTTAAGTAATTATGATTTTCATCTGAACGTTATATTTAAGTCCAAGGCAATGACGTCAAAGGAACAAAGCCACAAATTAAAAATAATATATATTTTGAAATCCGTCGAAACCAGTTTCTTGTGAGAAGTTCCTGTCCTGTCCTTGTTCTCTCTGTGTAGTGGGTTTACGTAACGAAATAATTTTACAAGTTCTGCACTTGTTTCGTCGTAAGACTTGTTTGCATTGGAAATGTACAGAAATTATAGCATAAAAACTTCGTACAATATGTTTGCAAAAATTCATTTTATATACTTCAAACAAAGAAGGTAAAAATGACAGAGCTATTTTTAACGTAAGGCAAAATCCAGCTCAAAGTCTGAATAGTCATTGTAAATTCATGTTAAAACTATGCTCAGATCCCGTGGCTTATTGGCAAAGGTATCAGCGTTCAGGGACGCGGGTTGAACCCCGCATCATTACCGGTTTTTTCTATAACTTTCTTCTCAGTTCAATCAGTAAATATGCCTGTGTGTTTATCGAACATTAATATGGCTAGTAAATCAAAAAGTGGTCGATAGATTGAACATTACACAACATTCTTATCGATAAATCTGAGAAAATCGCGAATATGATTTGTATCGAAGAATTGTTAAATATTAAAAAGCATTGGTAATGTAATATAGTTAATATCGAAAAACTTTGCAAATGGCACGTTGATCGTATAGAAATATCACTCGATAGCGATATCGATATATTGGTTTTTGATTTTCCTTGATATCTGTATCCTACTTCGATACTGCAAAATATTGACAGATCGATTGAAATATTTCACGTTTCTACCAACAATATCAAGGGGGATTCCTAGAACTGATGATCCTGTCTCTGTAGTCCTCATCCCTTTTCCCGGAAATGGTCTTCCACGGGACTAATCTCTTGGAACTTATAATGGTTTCAAGTCGCCTCCATTGGCCAGTAATCAAACCCACATTTTATAATTGAAATACTCTATTCAAAGATACGAGAGGGGCATCAAAAAGTTCCCAGACTGATTCAGTGAAACGCCAAGAGAGTACAGCACGGGGATCAGTAAACAGTAGACCGAGTGGTCTCGTTGTGTGGAGACCAGGAGCTGTGACTACGTATCAGAAGTACAATAGCGATTTTAACATAGACTAGAAACTCGAGTTGAAAGCGTGAATTTGTCCCCAGGAGAAGACCATCAACGCTCAGTTTTACTGCATTGTTCTGTGGGTCTCTGTAGGAGGATATACGGTTCAAAAGATCTTAATTGTAGCGGCGGGCAAGTGGGTGATTCATCATGATAATACACCAGCCCACACAGCGTTCAAAACGTGAGTTTTGTGGCCACAACAACGTGATAATCGCTGCCCGTACTCGCCGGATTTACGGTTTACCTCCCCCTGCGACTTTTTTCTCTTCCGGAAAATGAAACTCAAGCTAAATGGGTCGTTGTTTTGATACAGTGTATGTGATTGGGCGAGAATCGCAATAGGTGTCTAATACGCTTCTGGATATGGGCTTTTCGGCAGATTTCTAACAGCTGCAAAGGCGCTTTAAGCTGCTATCACTACTCAAGAGGAGCATTTTGAAGAAGATTGTTGACAAACGTAACTGAGGTATGTTCTTTTAGGCCTATATGAGCTCAGTCCTGGAACTTTTTGACGCCACCTATCATATATTGATAGTCTCTACCTGTTGGCATTATTCTGCAACTTTACGCTAAATCAGTTGTGATTTTCGAGGTAATTCCTTCGGTTTTAACAAAAGTACAATGACTTTCGTTCACGTTATAAGAACGTAAGTCCCTTCATCTGTAAAATATTAGAGAATGTCAGATACTCCCTTTGGTCTTCAGACATCGTTCAGTCCACATCTGCTAATTAAAAGGTCATCACACGGATACCTACATAAGATTTTTTGGTATTTATGTATCTAAATAATTCCGTTCTCCAGTCCAAAAATAAACTACTATTTTAAAATACAAGAATGAGTAAAACAACTTCACGTCGTAATACCCCCTCCTCCTTGGTGTCATTTTGTTATACACCTTTAGATCGGAGGTTGATTTATTTTAATCTCAAGACTTCTAACTTAACATGGCGTGTATATGTTTATGTAAAAGTCCTCATTTGTCATCGACAATTTCTTTTTTGTACAAGAGGAGAGGCCTAGATGACAATAACACGCAAACATACAAACCCCCTTTAAATCATTTTAATCTGAGATGGCTTACTTTGTGTGGAACAGGTGTCAGCTTCTAGATGGAACCTCTATTTTTCTCTCTTCTGGAGTCTGGAGGAGCCACAAAGGTTAATGACTATTGTCATTTGACTTCATTGTGTTTTAAGTATCCACCCAAAAACTGAACGCCCCCTTAAAAAAATTAACAATAAAATAAAAATAGAGAACGCCCAAATCACTTGTATACTTTACTCACGTAGTACTTTGACATTGTATATCAATACCATACATGGACTTAAAGTTTGAAGATTATAAGAGTTGTCGGTCCATTGGTTATATACAAAATGTTAGAGCTCTACCTTCGTGGTCATCACCCCTTTTAACTACAAGGAACAAGCGTTGAGGAAACATCCACTCATATATTCTTCTTATAGCTATTACTCATATCAAAACCATGACGGTAATAACACGAGACTCTACTTAAGAATATACGTGTCTCCCTCATGGCGGACACGAGATATAAGTAGAAATACCTATAAATAAAAATGTCTCTCCCGTTACAACCAAAAAAGAAATATCAGATACTTTTATTATAGATTATTCTAATGTGTACGGCGTATACTGGATGTCTTAATGTTATCTACGGCTTGGTATGCAGTGGGGTTAGATCGGCTTATCATATAGGCGCTCACTGCGTGCTTTGCTTGCGATTTGGCTGAATAGCGAATTGAAACACCGTTCTACGTGTAACATGAGTTTCTATTGGCTACTCATAAAAATCGCAATCAAAGCACCTGCAACGAAAGTCAGCTTTACAATCTTTGATATAAAAACTCAAATAAAACTTTGGTTTTGCGCATAGGTTGCGTTTTCCATGGATCTATGAATAAGAGGTCTGGCAGTTATATCAAACACATGAATCTCTTGTGTACTAAATATGGCGGATCTTATTTCACATGACAGTATGACCGTGCAGCATGAATGCCAATCTCTATACGTACTCGCATCTGACAAGAGGAAGATTTTTAATAATTATATCACAATGTTATTTTTTGTATGACATATTTTTCACCTAAGTCCGGTTTTACTAGCGCCATGGTCAATGGTTCTTTCCCGTATGTCTTTCAACAAGGTATTAAAGATAGATTTTTCTTAACGCCTTCATGGAAGAAAATATTCTGAGAAGAATAGATCGAGCTTGTCCAAGGAATTTATATATCAATATATTGTATTAGACATTAACTTTTCTTTCTGTCTAAATAACTTTCCCAAAGTGGCAGATTGACATTCAAAATATTGTCCAAACAATGTACAGATGCTTATCAGAATAATGGAAACACCTGAACGAAAGTGCAACTTACCAGATTAATATGGTGTCGGGCCACCTTTCGCCTTCAGAACAGCCTTGATGCGACGTGGGATGGAGGCATAGAGGTCGTGAATGGTAGCAAGTGGAAAATTACACCATTCCTCGTGCAGGACATCGGCCAGTTCTGTGAGAGAGGATGGAGGTGGAAATCGTCGCCGGAGTCGTGTTTCCAAGATGGACCACAGATGTTCAATTATGTTGAGATCTGGGGATTGGGCGGGCCAGGGGAGGTGTTGAACTTCATCCCGATGTTCCTCAAACCACGCTGCAACAACTCCAGCTGTGTGAATGGGTGCATTATCATCTTGGAATATGGCGTCATTGTCCGGGAACAACATCCGGACCATAGGATGCAAGTGGTCTCCTAAAATTGCGACATAATCGTTGGCAGTGATGCGTCCGCGAAGTGTGACCACAGGACCCAATGAAAACCATGATATTGCGGCCCACAGCATCACCGTGCCGCCGCCATGTTTCACAGTTGGGCGGAGACACTGCAGATCATACGCTTCTTTGGGCGTTCTCCACACATAAACACGGCCCGTGGTTTGGAATAGGGTGAATGGTGACTCATCCGACCATACCACACGTTTCCAGTCGTCAACGGTCCAAGTTGCATGGTCGCGGCACCATTTGCGGCGTGCTAAAGCGTTCTGGTCCCTGATGAGAGGTTTGGCCCGTGCAACACGACCCCGTAAGTTCATGTCATGTAATTCGCGGCGGACTGTGATTGTCGAAACAGGTTGGGGGAGGTGCTGATTGAGTTCCTCCGTCACTTGCGCCGCAGTGGCACGACGGTTCCGCGTGACAATGCGCTTTAATCCCCGGCGTGCCCTGTCACTGATGCTTTTCTTCCGCCCACTGTTCCGCTTCCCCGATGTGGTTTTCCCGTGTGTTGTGTAGGCCGTCATCACCTTCGACACTGTCCCTGGCGACACACCTAACACACTAGCCACTGCCGTCACACTCACTCCACATAACCGCGCACCAACAATTTGCCCTCTTTGAAACTCTGAGAGGTCTCCCATTTTACACTACCTCCGTCTGCTGCAGCCACTGCACACTCCTGTTCCACGACGCCTGACGTAGTATGGAGACCGACCTAACACACCACCACCAGCAGTCCGGCGCTGCGGTCGCCACGACACCACTGCCAACCCATACATCTGACGTGTTGCCAACTACAGGTGTTTCCATTATTCTGATAAGCATCTGTAGTTTTAAACATGTTCTTTTTTTTTAACACTTGTTATTACTTATCAGTTATCACATAGAAATCTAATAAGTGAACTGAATTTCCATTTAATGCAATAATTTTTATGTTCATGACAAGATGGCGCGAGCTTTATCCAATTGACCTCAGTTCTTGACATCCAGCTCTAATGTAACGCTACTGGAGTGATCGGTTAGAGTCAAAAGATAGACACAAGAGCAAACATTTAGCCTTAATCTTCCACTTCCAGTATAAACTAATATAAATAAAATTTTCAATTCTAAGGGCTGATTTTCAAGAACGCTTGAGTTGCTTACAATTAGGGCGAGTAATCAATTGAAACACGTGTTTTAAGTTCCCCTACTACGTGTTCTACATGTAACACGTATTTCAATTCTCTATTTACCCAAATCGCAAACAACGCAAGCTTTCATGAAAATCATCCCTAACTCAGTTTTGTTTACGCTTGTTATCGCGGTTCGACCCGCTTTTATTTGTGTCTTAATTCTTGAACTGTGCACGTATCGGACTGTGCATAGTACTACGCTGTAAATAATATTTACTGTTTTTCCAAGAATTGAGACAATTAAAAAAATGGCAGCCCAGCAATCTGGGTTAGAACAAATAATTTGAAACACATTTGTTAAGACTGGAACTAGACAATTTAGTGTAACTCTTTCTTCCGCTCCATGCCTTCATATATTCATTGTTTTTTTAATGTCATCGATCAGTCCAGTAGCACTTTTAGATAGAGATCAATGTTTCTTTTTATTTTAATATAATAGAAAAGATCCTTGATTTCCATGCCTTTAGTTTTTATTGAACCTATCTTGTGATTTTTCACAAGTTGGTATTATCAAGTTAGGGCTAATTAAGACGAAAGAGTTCTTATGCTGCTGCAACAAAATAAATATGAATAACAAAAGAACTAAAGCACAAGATTATTAGCAAGATAAAATAAAATATATAAATGAAATAGCGACTCCAACATGTTTTGATGAAAAAGTCACTGAGGGAGAAAGTTAAAAACTAAAGCGATGGGAAACAAAACAATAACGAAAAAAATAAAAATCCGAGTGTCGTAAAATGGTTGAAATGCTAAGAGACAGGTGTGTGAGTTATGTGAAGTACTTTGTTATTGCTGCCTGTATAAGAAATTTTCTGTTTATAGTATTTGTATGTACCTACGAGTTCTCCTTTTGACGTATGAAGGATGCAATTAGTTTCTTGTGTTGTTGACATGTTAACTTTTCACAAGAGGCGGGAAGAGAAAATCTTTTTTTTTTCTGCCACTCACTCTATTCGAGGAACTGCAACTTCGAAAGTTCCATCCTTCAGGATGGATAGATAGATGAATGGATTAGCGCCAAACAGAGATTTAATTATCTGGTTTTCTCGTGTGTGCCTTTCTCTTCAGTATGTGGGCAGTTCGTTCTTTAAAAAATGCAGGAAATGTTTAATTTGTCGTTTTAAAGTACGTTACAGTTTGAATTCTACACCAATGATTACTTGTTTTTGGTACTTTCTACAAATTTTTAGCACAATGGAGCAGAAAAAAATATTAATAATTATTGGAACATATTTTCTGAATCTTTTACGCTGTATTTCCAAAATATAGGATAAAGGTAGGTAATTCCGTGGCAATGCAAACTTTGTGACACTACATTAGCAAAGCCGCGATATTAGCAATAGGTGTTGAGCTAGAAGTATCACCAGTGATTCCACCAGATTTTCAGTCTATGGAGGTGTAAAGTCAAAATATAGTGTGTAAGTGGAGTTTTACACGGTTTTTATCAATTTTTGACAGTTAAAATTTTATTAAAGTTTGGAGGGGGTTACTGTCAAGGATTTGGGGTGACCCCCCCCCCACAGAAGGAGTCTGGTAGAATAACTGAGTGTCACGCAGAATACAGGCCAGTACGTCGTGAGTCATCTGGTGCCGAAAGTTTTAATTCGACAACTCGTAATGGCGTGGTATTGTATAATCAAATTATCACTATATTACCAAAGATCACGCTATTACCAAAGTTTACTCTTAAAACATTTTAAGGTTATTTTAAGAAACTTATTTATATTTTTAAACTCAGGAAAGCAATGTTAGAGTATTTTAGAAACGTACTTTACAATGTTTTTGTTTGAATGTTTGCTAGCAAGTCGTAAAATATTTTTTAAAAAAAAGACAACTCCATATATCCTTTAGAAATACTTTTAAAACATGTGCAGTTATATGTTCTGAGTCATATACGCTATAGCTATTTCAAAACTATACTATTAGAACATATAGAAATATTCTTACGATGTTTTTGGCGTATGGATATGGTCAAAAATGTAGTCCATATGGTTGAGAAAATATGTTTAATTAACATATAGGTTTTAACTTTTACAATTATTTTCAAAATATTCTGTTGTTGTATAGACATCATTATGGCTTGTCTTGATTTGATGAACTTGTGCTATTTTTTTTTAATTTAGAATAATTAACATGAGTGGAAGGCAATGCCGAAACTATTGTAAAATTTGACAAAATATTTAATTTTAAACGTGAGATATTACATAAAATGTTTGAATAATGTTTATTTCGCCTATCTTTAAGGTTATTAGTGACTGTTTTCAAGGTTATTAGAGCTTATTTTAAAGAGTATCTATTTTGAAGGTTTTCGTGCTTATCTCCGATGTTATTAGTGCATATTTTAAAGGCTATCACTGCCTATTTTCAAGGCTTGTGAGAAAGAATCAATCCTACGTACCCCTCTCTCAGGGTTGATCCTGAGTCAGTGATCTTCGCTACTACGCTTAAGGGAGGGGCTAACAATAATGTGAAGTATAAAATATGTATATTATCTGTCGTATATGCACATAAAGTAAGAACAAAGAAACTTATATGTATGAATATTATAAACGCTAGAGAGGAGGTGTGAGTCTGAAAACAGCTGGAAGAACATTCTATAGATACATTGAAAGCCATGGGTAAGTTCTCAGGGTTCCTTGTTTTCTTCTTTGGTTCACAACGTGCTTGAAGAAAGAGTACATTAATTGAATAGCGTTGTTTCATCCAGAGAGGAAATGTTATTCGCGAATGTTTCACAAGCGGGAGGAAATGTAACGTTCAATACATTCTTCTCCCTTATGATAGTACTCAAGTTTCTTTATAACGGTTATAAAGATGCATTACTGCTATTTTTTGGGGGGGATGAAGAGTTTCCAGATAGAGTGCATCAAAGTTAGCTTCTCCAGTAAATATTTGATTCTAGAACGGTTGTGAGGGAATACATTTTTTCGTATTGGGTTGGAAAGAGGAAATTTATTGGGGATAGCAAATTGTCAGGAGTTCCCACTTTCGAAGCTTACCGAAATCTTGAGGGAAATACGACTTTGGAGACTTTCAATGTCTCCGAAATTCCAGATTTTCAAGATTTCCCAACCTCTCAGAGATTTCCGAACCGATCTTTTAGTAATTCCCAGCCAGGACGGAATTTCCCGAAAGTTGAGACCTGGACGGGAAATTTCCCCGATTTTTCCGACATGAGGGTACCCGCACATCTCTATATTCCAGCTTTAACCACCGTCCTCAGCTACAGTGGGAATGTTATGTGTCATTATGGATTTCCCAGAGTGCAAACGAAAGACAAGCTTTGTTGTAAATTTATAACTTGGGTGTTTGACTTGATCGCGCTAACTTTATGTCTTCAACATTATGGCTGATAACGATGCTTAGAAAAGACTTAGCTTGTCAGCCAAATAAGTAAATGGATTCAAAAATCTGCTTTAAATCCACACTCTTACAAGTAAACTTATCGATGGTTCAGAGCGCTTTTTAACCAAACTTGGTAGACGAGTAGGGTACGTCCAAAGAGCACTATTAAAAGTTCGAACGCAGTAGATAAAAGAAGTACTTATAATAATAATAATAATTCACAGCCATATTGAATTCACTGTTGGATGAGGTCTCTCCTGGAGGGAGGAGTTTGGTCTACTGCTCCCACGCTGACCAGACGTGTTGGGAGAGGAGAGCCTAAGCTCTCAACTGTGATCGCTACTGTCTTTTGTTCACAGCAGCTCCCCAATTGCATCACGATGCTGGGTGGGGCACCGTTCCAAACCCTCTCGCTTTGGAAAAAGTTCCTTGCCCCACAATGAGCAGTCAGCGACGGTAACCACTAGACCAGCGTGTGGTCAGTCATTAGTAAGTACTTATAGTGTAATATAAGTCCGAAAACAAAACATTTATTTGTAAACGCTGAAAGGAATGGAAAATATATACGCATTAATGGATACTGGGCGGAATACTATCAGTTAGAGGGAACACTCGTGATGACCGCCATCTTAGGAGCGTCTCGAGAGCGGATTTTGTGAACTGTGTGTGTAAAGAGACAAAACCGAACCTGACCTAAGCTAACGCATGACTAATCTAACCTAATCTACGAAAAAAAATCCTGATCACCAACTTAAAGTGGCCACCGATTTTTTTATTTTCTTCATAGTTGAAATCACTTGATTGTTGTAGCGAATATTCAAACTTTTAACATTGAAACTCTTTCAAGAGCGAACAAGAAAGAAAATATAAGTTCTGCACGGATAGAGTTCTTGAATTGGTTACGAACTTTCTTCCCTGAAAGTTTGGTCTCTCTAGGCTTGAATTTGTAGGAGCAGTATTGAAATTTCGTGCAACGATAAAGATACATTAGACATATATGGAGGCAGTGCTGCCATCTAGCTTAGAGATATTTGATTTACACCCACCTTAAGAATTGTAACTGTTTTTCGAGCCTCTTAGTTCAAAGTTTTAAAAACAAAGCAGATAAGAAAAAGATCCGGCACAAGCAACTAACTCGGTCCATGCATTCTGAGCACGAACTCTAGCTGACAGTTGATGCCTCAAGAAATGGCGTTGTCTGTCGCAAACCGTGACGACCCCGGGAGGCGTGATGACAGTGGAAGAAGAGAAAAAGGAAGACAAACGACCTCAAGAACGTAGAGCTACGTTTTCAAACATAATTTCTTTTCGTACATTTTATAAAAGAAACGATTCACTTGTTTTCGTACACAATTTCGTGTTGG